>VCRD01006603.1:0-25930 GCA_006783055.1 Trinorchestia longiramus
CAGGGCGTCGAGGCAGCGGTGGAGGGCGTCGAGGCAGCGGTGGAGGGCGTCGAGGCAGCGGTGGAGGGTGACGAGGCAGCGGTGGAGGGCGTCGAGGTGGAGGGCACCGAAGCATACTTCAAAAGAGTTGAATGACCAGTAAAAGTGAAGGTAATTGTGTGTATTCTGGGAACACTCAGTGTGGGGAAGGTACGGAGTTTTCGGAGAGAAATTGGTTCAAGGCCGAAAAATGCGACGTTGGAAAGTTCATGATGAGCTGATTTTGAAGCAATTATATTTTGCCTCTTGAAATTTTCTAATTTTTCAACCTCTAGGTTGAATTGCTCATCTGATATTGGTCTTGGGAGATGGTTTTCTAAGCTCTGATCCGGGGGGAAAAAGCCTTGCTGGGCGTTTTGTGGTGCAAGCTTGTGCAAATTCGAGGATAGGATGATAAACTTCGAGATTTTGTGACAAACCGCACATTTGACTCTGGGAAAACAGAAATCGTTTAATCACAAGAAACTTTTTGACGTGCAAGCTAGGAAAACCCGTCTCCCTTTTTTTTCGTTTTGCATTGAAGTTTAAGCTTCATAGCTTAAAATAATATTACCCAAATTTGCTCGGAATTTCAGTGTATTGTAAGTCTTCCACCCAAGTAAGTGTTCAGAGAAATCTTTTAAACGTGACTTGATTTGTAGATGGAATAACAAACTTTATCGATAAGCAATCACTTAAGAACGTTCCCTTGAGTTTCTCAGTTCCTAAAACAACTAAACAGCATCCAACTTACAGCTGTTTTAAATTAACAGGAAGCATTTTAAGGTGACATTAAGTTGAAGAATGAAGCCGACCAACCCGTACCAAAACCTCACCAAAACCTCACGAACCCTCACTTATTACGTATGTGATCTGGCAATAGCTACTACACAATACAGTGTTGCCTGAAACTATGAAGGAAGATGTTCCATGAAATTCAATCAACTAACTATTGATAAAACAGCAAGTATATTCCAAACACCAAATGCAAAATTGAAACAAAGAACTCAGACATTGATGCATTTACAAATGTCTTGATTTAATGAGAATAGTCTAATGCACATAGAAAAGTGTTCTAAGGCAATTAATTTGAAACCATTTTCCACGAAGCAGTAAAAAATTCTTGTTTATTCTTCTTGGACTACGAGGCTAAAATATTACTTATGAAAAAAAAGCTAATTATTTTTAGTCCATAATAAGTCTAGTTTCATAGGCTCCGTAACTTGTTTCTAGCTCTGAAACATCATTTTTCTCCTCTCCAATAGAGTGAAAATTCAATCCATTAAAAACATATTCATGCAGTCACCTTAAATTGACATATACAAAAAACATCCCATTGAAGGACGTGTTTGGTCTCATCTCCGTGTTACTTCCTAGTGTTTTTGAAGGAGTCCTTTACCTCTCTTTCTTTGTTTTTTTTACCAATGTACTCAGAACTTTTTTCCTATGTTCTTCTCGTATATTACACTCAATATTATTCCACTTACAAGCGTCCCTACTCTCTCAGTAAAATGATAGCCCAATTTAATCTGCTTTCTTAAACAATATTAAATGTAGACAGTTTAACTAGAGAATTTAATCTACTTTCTTTCCTTCGTACTCGATAATGGGTCTGCAAAAATTTTTATAATACCGCTAGTGAAGAGCAAGAATACAATACTTGTACAGTGATGTCTAGTGAATGAAAGATTTTTATTTAAATGTCACGCTTACCCTCTATGAAACCATAGGTTTTTGGGACAGGCTTCGCAAAAAGTGTGCTCACAGTTGGAAAGGACAGCGAACTCTTTGATCGTCGAGGCTTTGCAAAGGACACACTTCTTCGACCAAGGCGTCAACAGTTCCGATCTTGACGCACGTCTTGAAGTGATGTATTTTGGTGAAATTATTTCACACATTAACGAGTAGAAGAAGAGGAAGGTTAATGTTTGCTGACAATATTCACTCAACGACTTGTACAAAGGACCAACAGTTTGGAACAAAGAATCATTTGCAGGCTTTTGTTGTCCATTGATTAGCAGCTTCACAAGATATGGCAAACTGTAAACAGCTGTGTATACTTTAAAGGATGTGACTTTGCAAAATACAGGGTAACTTATGCTGCACAATATGGCAAACACCATATAGACAGTGTGGTGTATATGTTCCGTGGACATCGAAGCAATTGGCTGCAGAACAATTCTGGGCGCACATTCCTTTACAAAACCTGAACTGCTTTCCAGGATAAAACTCAGGGCGATTTCGATATCAGACACTACTTTGACGGAGGGATGGTTCATGATGCGGCGCAAAATCTTGAGGAGCATATTTATGCACAGGCAAATTTGCACTACTTCACTTTTTTCGGCGCGTTCACGAGGCTGAAAAAATTAAAAAAAAAATCAGACCAGGTTTGAAAGGTAACATTTAGAATGGAACTTGTATGACTAAAAGCACTTAATAACAGAAGTTGAGTCGACTTGAGAAGCACTAGGAATGGTAAAATAATCATAGAAATATGATTTGTGCAAGTAATTGCATGGGGAACAAATAAAGGAGATAGATATAGACATAGGAAATTAGTAATGTGATGTAGAACAGGATTCAAATGTAGACTCCATGAACAGTAGGAGAGAAGTCATTCATAGACATTACTAATGGTTCTCTAAAAACGAAGGTTAAAATAAACACACTGACGTCAATTTAATATGCATTGGGTTTGTAAAAGTTATTTTCTCCCAATAAATTCAATCGAATAATTCTAACAGCGGACAAAATTAAAGTGTGACTTTTCACATTGAGCTCGTACAAAAATGAAAGATTCCTGGAGAAAATGAAAGTAGAGGCTATTATTCAGATCAATAGTCAGGGTACAAAGATAATCGGATCATTTCATCAATATGGTCTTTCACAACGGGCGGAAAAGAGACGAAGCATTTATTTCGTTCAACCGAGAATTTGAAGCTAGAAAATAGAAAGAAAAATATCCAAATGGAGGATAGATAACCGCGCTATGCTGGCCTCCGCAAGAAAAGCTGCAATGGAAGAGAAGACACAAAAATATAATAATTGAGCCTTCAGGTTCAATTAAGAATATCGCTGACTCCACCAGCAGTAGCAAGGAATAACAATGAAAAGCCTAAATTCTCCAAGTGATGAAATTAACATAGATCGACCCTTTTCAGAAAATCTCCCGGAATGAAGTTTAGTAATTCCTTGCTTTCCCAAGTATTTCCCCCGATACAGTAATGGATCATCATCTATAGCGTACTAATACAATGCATGTGGTAACCCACAAGCATTCATCATGACGAGTGTTTCATGCTTTTTTGAAGACAAACTGCATCGTGGTCCGGTCTATAGATGCTAGAAAAATAATGCAACTAGTCGAGAGCATTCATTTTGCTTCCGTCAAATTAATTCCACATAAATTGATGAAGTTATCCCACGTATGAACTTCATTTGTACCTGAGATTAAAAGAGAACTTTTCCACTATGCCTAAACAAGTAGCTTTGTTCAGCTTTCAGAGCTTCTGGGTCAACACTGTAGCAAACTAGAGTAGGGGTCGATTGACTTCCACTTCTCAGAGGTTAGGTTAATCTAGTACTGTTCCAGGCAGATTTCAATTACTGGCTAGTGCTTAACACAAGTAGAGTTTTTTACTTGTCTGCTGCAGCTGCACTAACGGAAATTCAATACAACTGAGCCTGTCATCCTCTGTATACATTACAAACGTACGGTTTTTCACCAGAGGTAATAATTTTACTCAGTTTGGTGGAGCATTTAGAATATGCTCTGTGAAATAATAATTTCAACCATCCAATGAGTCAGACACATTTGCAAGTATCACGGGAATGATGATAGAAGAGCAAATTGGAGAAAAAAAATGCATGTAACATAACCACTGTCTAAAAATGACGATGTATCCGTGACAATTCATACAGGCTCCTTACAAACATTTTTTGGCTGAACACAATCTTAACTGAAAACAAGGTATTCATTTCAATACACTTCCGACTTTTTAAATGAATTTGATGTGTTTATTGAAAATTATAACTAAGGGAAAAATAATACTCACAAGGTTTCCGGCGATTTTCCTCACTGCAGTAAATTGTGGGGAATATTTAGCCCTGAGCTTCTTGTAACTCATGCTCAATTCTTTTTTCCATTTGTCAGTCCACTCGTTCCTGTTCATTTTTGAGGACGCTAGCAATAAATCGCTTTAAAATAAGAAAAATTAGGTTTGTTTAATAAAATTACCTCTGAAGCTTTTTAGCTATCAAGTCAACGTAAATAAATTATCTGAAAAAGATGATGATAAAAGCCATATATGTAATTTCGTGATATGCATTTTTGGTGCAAATAAAATATATGAAAGAATATAAGATTTTTAACGGAGGACTTTTGCCGTTATTTCAGACGAATATTTTCCTGGCCTTAGTGTTGAACTGAAGAAGGTCAGGTTACTTTCTCTGAAATCGAGTAGATTGCTTGCACACTATCATCAAGTGACAGCCAATCGGCGCCACTCTGTTGTTAGTGGGTGTCTTCTTCCGACTTAAATCATTGAATGCATAGAACGGAGAAATAATAAATGACCTGCAAAACATAGAGGAGTAGAATGGGAAATCGCTACAAATATGTAAACCTACTTACCGGTTAATATTTTTCAGTGGACAAAATTCGCAGGTGTGGAAACATGGCAACCTCGACAACTCTTCCAGTTACTCATGGTATCGGTGAATTGCTGTATATTTACCTTTCCTTCAGGTACGGTACAAAAACAAAGTCATGCTCTTAAAACTTTCAGTCCCTACGACTTGGTAAATTAACTTGTTCTCGTACTTATGCATCTGGGCAGAATATTAACTTAATGATTTTTCTACACAGTAAAATTTAGCCATTTTGTGGTATGAGCATTTGAGAATATCCTTCTGGCCGTTCTTTACTTAAACATCCATTGATAACACCATTATGTTGTGTGATTTCAGTAAAAGCTTTCATTCATACCTCTGACCATCTGAGGTCCGAAGAGTACTAAAGAAGAAAAAGACACCTCTGACAGAACCCATTGTATTGGGTTTAGCCAAGAGCAAAATCAAAACAATTGGCAATATATGTACAGGTAAAAATCAGAATCTGATCAGAATCAGATTCCAGTGTCAAACATAGTGAGCTTTGAAAGCTAATCTTAAGTAGATAATATTACACATTTTGAATCATAGTCGTACTTTCGATCTAAAGCAGACTCTATGGAGAGAAGAGCCGACCAAGATGGCATTCGAAAAAGATGATCGTTGAGATAAGGCACACATCTTTTTTCGTTACCAGCGCTGCTCCAGATAGAACTAATTTCTCCCAGGTATTCTCAAACTAGTGTACGATATGTATTGTACATGCGCTCATAATGCATGATACTTGAAACATTAAATTTTCAAATGCCTTTCTATTAAAACCATCAGGCGTTAGAAATACGAGTATAGAGGTGGTAATTCTATAACAGTTCCTACCTTCACCTACACGGTAGCAAAACTCACAAATTAACAAAATTATAATAAAATCCATACAAAAACAATGATTGATTGGAGCAGAACATATATCTCAGCATATGTATTAAGTGATTAACACAACA
Source organism: Trinorchestia longiramus (assembly GCA_006783055.1). NCBI lineage: Eukaryota > Metazoa > Arthropoda > Malacostraca > Amphipoda > Talitridae > Trinorchestia > Trinorchestia longiramus. Next base: position 5,631 of record VCRD01006603.1, read on the forward strand.
ATTAATAATATGAGTTCACATGTCGGATGCTCTTGTGTAGCCGTGGATTGAATGCGAATTATTAAGTGTGGGATGGTAAGTGTAATTAGTGTTAACACTACAACGCCAGTCATCCCGTGCTATTCTGGCGCATGTGCTTTGTGATCTAACACCAATGTGCAACCATGTAAAACGCAGTAATTATCAGGAACACTCACATATTAGCATAGACACTATAATTGCACAGGAAAAGCAGCGAGTTTGCATTTTTTTGCCGTGTTCAAATGTAATTTTGAGATAGGAAAGATTTTTTCGAATTCTTTTTTCAAAACATTGTTTTTTTCGAAAAGTGGGCTATAGTATGAATGGAAGATCGTTTTCCTCATAGACTGGAGAAATTTTTTTCCTGTTTTAGGAGGGTATTATAATATTTACCAGGGATTTAATATTATTTAAATAGTAACATGTGGAAAATGTGCCCTCTGACGAGTGCTTACTTCTCAGAAATACTCGTCTTCACCCATTTCCATACCTTCGCTCATAATATTTTCTTCATGCATTTTTCCTAGATGGGATATTAGTATTACTTTCGTTTATTGAAAATATCTGGAGATATTCGATTCGAGGCTCATATAAACGAAATCAATTTTATTTCACTGTATCACAGAGTGTCACAGTACAATGAATCGAGTTTTCAAATCTTTACGCTATAATGGCAAATGAATATATGTACATTTGTTTCCATTTTTTATCGGTGATCAAAAAAGTAGCTGGAAATACGATTGATTATTTGAGAGATTGAGGCACTAATACTTACTGTTTATCGATAAAGGGAAGAGAGGAGGAATTTGCAAGGAAGCATGCTTCATTATCAGCCCAAGCTACACATAGTATACAGTATCAATGATCGAGGGATTTTAATCCATATTCTTTGTTGTAAGCCAATATATATAAGAAGATATTGTTACTTGCAACACTCAAATCGTGTGCCTCCATTTAGTTTTGCACAATCTCTGTTCTACAGCAGCAGCAGCGCTGTTTGTGCCTATGTTGGCACCAGCAGTAGGATGGAAGCTGAATGCGGCTCATACAGTGCTGGGACCAGAACTGTTTGACATTTACTAAGCATTGTCTTTTGCCAACTAACACCCTACTCTACATAACAAAGATATTGTTATTCTGTCAGACTCTCAGTGAGCACTTTACCTGTTGAATAATGTCTGGAACCCTAACTACCGTCACATTGTGGGTGATATTCAGAAGTTAGCATCTCAAAGACAACAAGTTTCCAAAGTATGCTTCCAATGGGTAAGGAGATCTTGCGGTATAGGGGGAAATGAGGCTGCTAATAGAGTAGCTGTCCTAAGTAATGCAAATGACAAGACAGTTTGAACTTACCTGTGCTATGATGAGTCAATTAAACAGCTCTACAACAGGTTTTTCGAATGCTGGAAGCAGACCTGGTTCTAAGTAATGGAGTCTTTGGGTAAAAGTTGGTTTTTGGTCATACACACTGAACACCCAAACACAATCTTTATTTCCAATCGAGTACACAGTACATAGACATTAGTACATTGGTTTTTCAAATTCTTAAGGTTACCATTCTAAGAGTAAGGGTGATGGTGAGCTCCATGCGACGATCCTGGGAGGTTGATGGGCGTCTTCATGAGCTGTGCTTGAGTGCTTAGCGGGTTGAGTGCACGGCGCGGCGTACGAGAAATAACTCGTGTCCATGGCCGGGTTCGAACCCGCGGTCTTTCTACATGAAGCAGAGACCCGATACAGAACACGGGCCGCAGACCACTCGACCACGGTGGCTGCTTCAACCAGCCACTCTTTTGAGAAGAGAACACCCGTGTCACTGAGTTGACTGCACCAACAGCCGTCTTCGACTGGGTCATGCACGCGTAGTGGCTCATCTGCATCGTTTTTATATACGAGAGTCACCTCTCTGCCGATGTGGATATGTTGAGACAGTAGAACATTTCCTTCTGAGCTGTAACCACTATTCAGCACAACGTTACCTATTGAAAAGATTGCTTCTACGCTTTCGTCTGCAGTTCAACTTGAAGAATGTCTGTCATTGGTGGTGGTGACTACTCGTCTTGAGTGCAGCTCTGCATCATAAGAGTTCTCACCCAGTTCCTGTCCACTGTGGGAAGGTTAAACCATATCTACAAAAAGCGATTCGAACAGAGATTCTCACTCGTCTGCACAATTACTGATATGAGTTTTGTAAACCTATCCGGAAAAATTGAAACATTGACAAAAACCTAAGCTGCAGTGCAGTTGCTTGAGTCCAGGCTAATGAGCGGAGTGTCATTACATTTGTCAGAAGCCTATTTGGAGCCTTTTTGGAGGACTTCAGTTCTTCCAACCAACCCATCATCATGCTTATCATGTATGCCTATAAGGACGAAAACAGTTGCTGGGAGTTTCATTATTATTCTTACCATGTTAGTGTTCAGAATCAAAAACCAATATCATACACCGTGTATTTATACTGTATTGTATGATACAAAAGGACAACGACAATCCCTGGGAACATCATCATTAATCGTGAAATGTTAGTGGTAAAAATTAATATCTCGATGATGATACATGTGCTGTGTGCTCAATAGAAAATGAGGTTTTTATGCAAGGAATGAGATCAATGTCTTTAATTTATTTTTATGTGTCCGATCAAGAACTAGTAGGGGTCTATATATGGGAGGTATTTTTTAATAATGGTGTCTTCACAGGGTATGTCCACCACACACATCGGATCTGCGATTGTATCTGTAATTTGTTTGAATGCTTGAGTGGTTGAGAAGTTAAGAAACACATGTAGTTAGACAAGCATACTATCACTTTAATTGTGATCCCAACACCCTACTGTAATATATGTTAGCATAAAATTTCGTGTAAGAGATGTTTGATATCAGCAAAGCCAAAAGGACTATTTACCCTATTTGCGGAATCAGAGCACATTTTCGTTGGTAAACACAGCGTCAGGTGTTTATTTATAAACTGAAAATAACAAAAATTAATTAGTTCTTATTGTTGTAAAACAATCATAAAATTTTTTTAAAAGCTGTTATTGAGAATGTTATTTAAATCTATGATTTTATTTCACCTTTTTGTTTTAGCGAAGCCCACCTACGAGAATTTGCCATGAGTTGCAACACAGAGACAACAGTGCTTGGAGTATCACAACAAAACTTCAGATGTTAGCGTCAAAAGTTATTAATTTAATGCATGTGTAGTGTCAACTTGATTGGAATGAAGTTCTTGGCTGATTAGTTGTTAGATTTAAGGTTAAAATGACCATATGTAACATTTTTTCTGCCATGACAATCGTTTAGGTACAACATTTACTGGACATTTTATATATATATATATAATTTCAGTGCCATACAGAGGATCAGGTGAGGTAGCAATGCTGCATCATTGAAACAACACTTAACAATATAAACTTGTGTATTCTTCATGAATAAATGATGTATTTCTCTCAAAGCAACTTACTGGCAGGTTACATTATCAAAAATGTGTTATTGGTATAAAATATCTCATCAATAAACATTTTTTTACTATGTTAAAAAGATGTCATTTTAGAAAATTTATAGAAGGAATATTTTTAATATAAATTCATGATTTGCAAGCTATTAGGAAAATTTGCAGCTATGACTTATGGTGTGGGAAAAAATGTTACACTCAAAAAAATTTTGGTGTGTATATTGATGTAACTTTTGTAATTCAATGAAGGATAGATTTATAAATAAAATGAATAAGTTTATAAGGCTCTTAAATTGTTAATAATAGCTCTGTATATTTTGTCTTATTTGATTGATTAATCATATATAGGTATTACTTTCTTTTACACCTCATGCAAATATTGTCAATAAGTTGACAGCGATGTTTAGTACTCCCAATACATTTGGCTCAACGAGTACAGGGTTTGGTGGATTTGGAAGTTCTACCACAACCCCAGCCACAGCTAACCCTATGAAAGACTTTGAGGTGAGAAATTAAGTAATATAGATCTAGCATGAGTTAGTCAATTTTATTTGTTTTTGCAGGGTAGAATTGATTAAGTTTAATTCTTAAGTGTATTTTCTGAAAAAGAAAGGCAATTTGATAGATGTTTTCTAAGCAATGCATCATTTGAAGGTTTAATGTTATTCATTTTGTTACTGAGGATTATTCTCATTGCACTGAACTGCAAAACTGAAGAGCTTTGAGTAATGAAACCAATCTTAAAGACAAACTTCAATTGTGTATTTGTTTCTCCTGTGATGAATGTTATTGTTTGTAACTTGGCTTTCTTTGATGCAGTTGTATAAATGTTTAGCCAATTCTGTAATAATGTTTTTAATTTTCAAATAAGCATATATCAAAACATTGCAACATAATTACTCTAAGAGGTATTATACTGAAATATATTAATAGCTTGTGCTTGCATTACAGGTGATCAACCCTCCAGATGACAGTGTGCAGTGTCTTGAATTTTCTCCTGCTGCATTGCAGCAAGACTTCCTTGTTGCTGGCAGCTGGGACAATAATGTGAGTTGAAATGTGTTGCTTGTGTTATTCTTCTATGGAAATACTGGTGTTTCAGATTTATATCAGTTACTTGGAGATAAAGCAGAGTTTATAGTTGTGTTGCATTGGTTTTGTTTCTTGGGTACTAAGAGAAGGGTGATGGTAAAGTACAGACCTATGACAATATTCTGTCTTGCAGGTACTGATGGTTCAATTCTAATACTTTGATGTGTTTTCTGATAGTTTGAATGTCTTATTATCAATGATAGATGATATTGAAAGCTTGAAAATGATTTTCAAAGTATAAAATAAGTTACATAAAGTTTTTCTCATTTCATAATTGTTTGTAAATAACCAAATTTTATTGAAATGTCTAACATATTTGTGTTAGTTATGAAAGACAGATCTGACTTTAGGGATTTAAATTATATCAGCTTCACTAAAAGTGTTATGTTTAATTTGTTTCAATTTCTATTCTACATGTCTACAAATTGAACCTAGATACATCCATCTCCCTTGTAAGATCTCAGCTCTGCTGATGCTCCCACTTACATGACTCCAGATTTTGGTTTAATAAACCTATGACCTGAATAGGTTTTTTATTCCAAGAATAAATTTAACTCTGGCTTTTAGTGTTCACTTTGATATTAATGTAATACTAATTATAGATAAACTAGATATGGTTGACAGTAATTTGGTGTGTGCTCATAGTTACTTTACCTACACATTTGTACAAGATAACCAATTGACACCTGTTTTTTTTCTATAGGTTCATTTGCTATTGAACTCAAGTCTCAAAATCTGCCTTTTGTTTTAATTGATTCATATCATACAAATAAAACTGCTGCGTGTGTGAAGTTAGAGTGATGGTTACTTGCAGGTGCGCTGTTGGGAGGTACAGCGTGACGGCAAGACTGTAGGCAAAGCCCAACAAACAATGGGTGGTCCAGTTCTGGATGTCGCTTGGCAAGACGATGGCACTAAGGTAGGCAACTGTGAATATATACTGCTTAATTTACTGGAACAGTTTGCATTGTTCTTCTCATGTAATCTTACAGCTGTATTAATTTAGATGACTAATTACCTGTGATGTAATTTTTAGTGAACCAAGTTGGATCGTTCCTTGTACGATTTATAGTAAGGTAAATTAAACGATTATTGTGGTATTAGTTGTAGTGCATTAACTTGAGTAATTACTTGTGGTATGATCTTTAGTGAGTTATCTTGAATGACTTCTTATGGTATGATCTGGATTGCGCTTAGTTGGATCATTACTCCTATGATTTGGAGATATGGATTAATGAGTGCAAACTTTAAATTCTTTTTGTTATAAAAGTACATTCAAATTGTGTGTTAATCATTGGAATGAAAGGAGTATCAGCTCGCCTGGAATTAAAAAAAATACAAGGTTCTTCCTCATCTTGCACACATTAGATACCAATGCATGTGAACAAGGTTAAGAGCTACCCTCTTGTTTTGATGGGATAACTCCAAATTAAAATGTATTTCACTCTCTAGCTTGCAGTATCTTTCTGTGTTTGTAATGTCTAGGGAAGAAACTAGATAGAATAAAAATTTCTGAACAGTTATTTTGTAACCATGTTGTGAATATTTTCTGTACTTCTGATCCCATGCCCAGAATGTGATATCACATTGGACACAGCATGCTGGAGAATCCTAGCCACAGAACTTTTAACTGAAATTATTTATTGTTTCATTCGATTACATTAATTACTGCCTCTGATAAAAAAACAATTGTATGAGAAACATGCACTGATGAAAAATTTTGATTCTTCGGTTTCTTCATGACTTTCATTGAGGTACTTCATACGAGTTTTAAATGTATATACTGTGTCAATACTACACTCGAGAGACTGTTTCAGATGTCCTAACTTTCATCACCAGAACGAGTTGCCTTCTACTGACTACGGTATGAAAACGATTGGAAAAATGAAGATAATTTATTTGTATTGTAATTTTCAAAATGTTCTGATTTCACTTGAAGAACGATTTCCGAAGTGTTTGCTAAATGAATGCATTAATTTACTCCTAAGGTGAGCTCAGTTTAAAGTTGTCTGATTCCATTGTCTTGTGTGTCCGTTTGGTGAGCTTTGCAAAACTTTTTTAGCTTCCTCAGTAATTGCTTCACTAAATGTTGTGCTCATGTCTCGTCGTCATGAAAAGAAAATAAGTACTGAAAATTTTGTGATAAGTAATTTTAAGCATTTTTTCAGTTTGGAATTGTTTCAACGAGAATTTTTTTCTATTTATGATGTTCAGACAATGTTCTACTCTCATGATTGCGTCTTTTGAAGTACACTATACTAAACACTTGCTGAATTAGTTAACTGAATTGACTATTGACGTAACAAAGGAGCAATTTTAAGCAATACTCGTAACGGATCAGTAAAGCTCACTTACTCATGGTTTTGTCGCTCGTTTTATTTGAATGATGCCAGTTGGTACACCGGTTCTCTTGTACATCTCAGGTGTATATGGCGAGCGCGGATAAAAGTGTACACTGCTGGGACCTGGCCAGTAACCAGAAAGTGCAGGTGGCTGCTCATGACGCCCCTGTGAAGACTGTGCACTGGATTAAAGCCCCTACCTACTCCTGCATCATGACTGGTTCATGGGACAAAACACTAAAGGTCGAGTCTTCTAACACTTACACTGGGATCTTCAAAATGTGTGTCCGGTGTTTCGTTATTGAAACGAACCAAAGCCCGTAAATTCGCTGGGTTCTATTCTTTTCTGAAAACTTGTATTTTAATTTTAAAACAGGTTTTTATTCCGTCATCCATTGCAAGGACGAAGTGGAGCCTGGAACTTCGTTTCATCACTCGTTCATGTGGCACAAGTGAATATTTCCAGTTATTCAGGAATGAAAATTAGTCTTGTAAATTCTGTTTATTGTTACTCATATTTACTCATAGGCGTATCACATTTAGCTGATTCTATTCCGAGTTTTGTAAATTGTGCTTTAAACAAACGTTACTGTATTCTTTGTGGACATATCACAGGGAAATCAGATTCCCTGACTATTGGTGACGCTATGTTTCGTCTGTGCAGTTCTGGGACACGCGGTCACCCAACCCTATATTGAGCATGCAGCTGCCAGAGCGAGTGTACTGTGCAGACGTAGACTATCCGATGGCAGTCGTGGGGACTGCTAACAGAAACATCATCGTCTACTGGCTGGAACAACAGCCGCAGGAATTCAAACAAATTGAATCGCCGCTCAAGTATCAGGTAAACTAAACTCCTGTTTCCATTTTTGTGATGTACAAATTGTGAAATGCAATGCATACAGAAAATTTAGGATTGAAGAATGCCATCGTATTTGTTAGTGACAAAGTCTTAACTAAGTTGATAAAAGTAACCAGAAAGAGTTTCAATATGTCGAGAAAATTGTTTCAGTAACTAATTTTTGCCTTTCAGCACCGTTGCGTGAGCATTTTCCGCGACAAAAAGAACACCCCAGCTGGTTTTGCTTTAGGTTCGGTTGAAGGGCGCGTAGCTATCCAGTACATAAACGCTCCAAATCCTCGTGACAACTTTACTTTCAAGTGCCACCGTAGTGTTAACGGCACCCCCAACGGTTTCCAAGAGATTTATGCTGTGAACGACATAAAGTTCCACCCAACGCATGGTACCTTGGCGACCGTAGGTTCTGATGGACGCTTTAGCTTTTGGGATAAAGACGCTCGAACGAAGCTCAAGAACAGCGAAGCTATGGAACAGAGCATCTCGTGCTGCGCCTTCAATAACAACGGGCAGATTTTTGCGTACTCCGTCAGCTACGACTGGTCCAAGGTGAGCTATTCCATCACGTCTCTCGCTCCCGCCTTGTTCGATGTGTAGTGTAGGGAGGATGTATGGTGTATGATGGATGTATAGTGTATGATGGATGTACAGTGTGCGAGTGATGTATAATGTATGGTGGATGTGAAGTGTACGATTGATGTATAATGTATGGTGGATGTGAAGTGTAAGGATCATCGCGTGCGCTTGTTGGTGTCTTGAAATCATCAGCTAGCATGCGTTAAATCATCTGTTCAATTAGCCTTGAGCTGTCCAGTTCATGTGTCCTAGCCGCACTGATATGACATAAAGCTGTGAAATATAAGGGGCTTATCTCATGACACCAGATGAAATTTTATATAGGACGACCTCTCATGGTAAATCTTTATGGCTTAGAAACTTTGCAACGCGTGGTTTCGCTTCTCTATCTTGAATCGATGGATAATCGACCATTATTGTTGCTTGAAAACCTCATCAGCGAAAGTTAAAAATGCTTTTTTTTACAAACCGAACACTACATCAATTTCCCTTTTAAAGAAATTAATGGAAAGCATTTGATGTATTTTTACATTTTACGCTAAGAGTTTGACAAGTATTTGCATTTTCTATTAGTGTGCGTGCTGTGGATACCATGGAGCATATAGATTAGGAAAATTATATCATTACATGGTTTGTCGGAGAACAGGGCCCGTTTAAACGAAACTTTTGTTGTTGTCTGACCTCTTTTTCCATAGGGAATGCTTGTTGCATATTGTACCACGTTGATTTTTAAGCAGTTTTCATGTTGAAACTAAAATACTAGTGGGTGGAAAAAACGGGAACTTTATAGTGTGATTAGGGATGAACGAACTTCTCCCAGTATAACTTTCTTGCATTTTCGTAGATTATACAATGGTAGGCGGAAATTAAACAAAATTTTGACCAACTGTCAGTCTTGGCTCCATCAATCTTTGCGTCTGTGTATGCCTGCATTTGAATTTTGTGACCAAGTTTCATTTTACGCAATTATTGTGGGGCGTAAATTCCGTGACATTTCTGTTTGCCGTAGATTTTATGGTATTACTAACATCGCCTGTTGATATCGTCCTCCACTGAGCCTAATACTATCCTAGCTATACGCGTACAGGTCTACTTCAAACTAGCCTGCATGGGGTGTATGTAAGAACTCTATGTTGCCATAGGTCGGCTCGGGCAAGTCACAAAACCTAGTTCACTAACAGTCGTGATAAATAGCGAAACGCTCTTTAATGTTACGTATTTTGAGGTACTCGTATTTAGTTTGCGTTTCATCTATCTGCAATGCACAAGTGACATTTTTATAGTAATGAATGATGATTTTTCATTTCAGGGTCACGAGTCTTACAATCCCCAGAAAAAGAACTACATTTTCCTGAGGCCGTGCGTGGAGGAGCTGAAACCTCGCACACGCTAGCGAGGAACTCTTATTGTATGTCTTCAAAATTTCTTAACTTCTTTCACACGCAATAAAATGAGTTTTATTGGTTCAGTCTTACAAATTTGATACATGAATTTAAACCTTCACATAAGTTTGGTATGTTAACGAACATGTGTCTTTGTTCTTGCTGAAGTAAAGATTTGGTACAGTGATGGAATTCATTGTGTCTGGGCAGTAGATTCATTTCAATAGAGTAACTGATTAAGTGGACGGAGTGAGGTACTCCGAGACCAGCCTTTGCTTCGAAGGCTCGTTTCCATCACTCTGTTCCCGTGGAGGACAGCTTCTTTAATCAGGCCTATTCGGTTTATTTCAATTTCTGCCTATTAAATTGAATCTACTGTCGATCCCTTTAGATACTTTCATCAGTTCCGGCAGACACTTGGAGCTCCTTTCACTTGTTTTGACATAGAAATACAGATTATTCCTATTTATTCCAATTTTCTGATGTGTATCGATGTAGCCATTTTCTCCAGTTGTGGTATTTACACTAGGTACGCATTTGACAGGCTTTGTGTTGAAGATACGTGAAGCAAAGGAGCATTCCCAGCCAGCGATTTCCAATCCAAACGGCTATTTTTGCATCTGGCCTTACGTCAGTGAAGTGTATCGAGAGCATAATTAGCTAGCTACATGTATTGTGTATTATGAATAAAATTTATCCCCAATTTGAATCATACTTTTCACTTAGCCCGTGCTTCAGCTATAATGAAGTTAATGGCAGTTTCCGTATTTTCCAGAGGTGCCAATGCCCAAACTATGGCAGTCACCAATGCTCTAGATGGGCGTCCACTAAAAAATAAAAGAAACCCGTAACTTACATGTACGTACAATTTTTTGTGAAACCGTAAATATATGTGACTTGTGCCCATCATTATTCTTGTCGTTATTGTTAATTAACTTACCGAAAGTTTTGTACTTGTAACAATAAGAACAAATTGGATATGAGTAGTTTCATTTTTTATCCTTAATGAAGAATATGAAGATTTATATCCTGTTTTTTAGCAGGGTATGAAGAGAGAAGTACACATTGCGTTGCAAACAATAAACGTAATTTAAAAATATTCTATTTCAAATATTTATTGAAGCGATCACCTTTGTTCTTTACAGGCAGTACATGCTACGTTATGTCAGATTCTTCATTTAAAGCAGTACCTTCTACGGCTTTCTGCTGCGCTCTACAAAAACTGAGAAACTCTAGGAACGTTCAAGATTTTAAGAACAAATTCTTAGTTACATCTTGAAACTTACCTTCAGGAATAAAATTAAGTTTCCTTTCTTCGAAATATTCCACATTAATTCGTACTTAGATGAAATCCTATTGATAAGGGAAAGTTATTTGTGAAAATTGCAAATACTGTACTACTGGAAAGCATTAATTCGATCAACGCAGAAGTCGAGCCATCTCTGCTTGTTAAATAAGTTAGTATAAATATACGTATTTTAAAATGATATGGAAAACGATTCAAATAATTATTATACAGAGAATCCTCGCCTTTAAGAAGTAAATGAATAAATTAGTAAACAAATACAAAAATAACAATAAATAAATAAATAGACGTGTAAACGACGGCACTATAATGCATCAACTGCAGAATATTAGAATAAGAGACAAGCAACACAAAAATATGAATAGATAAATTTCTGGACCCCGTCGCTTCGTGACCTGCGATTAAACTTCGCTACGATCATTAAATTTCTCTCGGCGACTGAATTGTTTTGCAACAATAAATGTTAATCTGAAAATCTTTAAGAAAATACATTATGAAGTTCTACTTACGTTCTCCACAATAAAGAAACATTTTTCTCAAACGCCTCTTGTCCCTCTCCATGATTTGCCTTATTTTGTGATGTGTTTTTTGGATCAAATTCGTTTCGGTCAAATTTTACGTAGCATTCGATTTTCATTTGTCAAAATTGACTTATGCAATGTCAGATGCTTTAAGGCTTATCTATCGTAGTTATTCAATGCTCAGACTCGACATAAACGTGTGAAGTTTTTCGATTTGTTCCAGGTGAAAAGTCGGCCAGTTTTGTTTAGATCACACGGAATATCTGATTTTTCGTATTTTCTTTTTCTTTAATGTGGCCTGGAGTGACCGTAGAAGGATCTTAAAAAGTTGGAATGTCTTTCACGGAACAAGTGTCTTGGAACAGCGAGAGGAGGAGGAGGAGGACCGTGATGCACGGCAGCGTACATCCTGACGTAGCCGTATCCTTTCTCATGACTATAAGGCTTGGGTAAGAAAGGTGGTGGAGGACCCAAAGGTGGGGGACCTAAAGATGGAGGTCCCAAAAATGGGGGTCCCCTAAAATCCCCGACGAGTTCATTGGGACCCAGAGATTTTTTTCGGTTGCGTTTCCTGGAGCTTTTAGATTTTTTCTTTGACTTCTTCCTTGACCGGCTCCCACGGGGAAATCTGTCAAAACCGTGAAGCAAGCCTAGTTCCAACGGGTGTACAGGCCGATGACCCTGAAAAAGATAATTGAAAGTCATGGTGAGTGTCACTTAGCATTCAGTCATATATGATATACAAATAACATCCATTTCGTACATGAAGCAGTAGAATAACTTTTACTCCCTTAGTTTCCATCGTGTCATTAATACCTGGATTTTAATTAAAAATTAGGTCTCTTAAATGGCAACTCATATGAACTGCTTCCCTGAGCCGAACTCTGTACTCAGTCGAGTTGAATTTCTCACGAGTTTCGACTTAATACGTTTTTCATGAATTCACAATGACCAGTAATTAGAGTGACGGTAGAATAAACAAAGGATCTTTGGCATCTATTTACTTACATATGAGTTCAATTATTATAATATTGTCCAGGTTTGAAGAAAGCTAAATTTTCGCTTTTTCGTTCTAAACCTCAAAAAAATATACCCACCCCGTAAGTATTACTCACAAGTCCACTCCGATATGACTTTCCACGTTTTTTTTTGACTGTGACGGGCTTAAACCTGGGGTATGCTTCATCAAACACCTTCTTGGTTTTTTCTTTCATTCTGTCGTCGTAATGGTGCTCGCGTGCGACTTTCTGCAAACTCTTTCCTCCGGAAAGCTGCTTGAGTTCTGTGTGGTGGCGGTAGAGAGGTGGTGGAGTATGCGCATGGTGAAGATGCGGTGGAGGAGGTGGAGGTGGAGGTGGAGGTGGAGGAGGTGGAGGAGGTGGAGGAGGAGGTGGTGGTGGAGGTAGTCGTGAAGAAGGTGAGGATTGTAGCACAGGAGGAGGTAATTTTGGTCCCACGTCCTGCAGAGCGCGACCAGAGGACAGCAGTGGGGACGAAAGCGACTGAAAAAAAAACAGATTATACATCCTTCTGAAGAAATTGTTTCTATTTGAGCCTATTTAATGAAAAACGTGCTCACATAAATTATCGTGCTAAGGTAATATGCTGAGACAGAGAAGTAACTTGAGTGTTTTTGTAAGTCCATTTCGTCGGCCGTAAAGGCTCGTAGGAAGTTAAGAGAAAGAAATGTTGAACATGCTCACAAAAATTTAATTTTTCTTGGGATTTCAAGAACATATAAGAGAGCGTAACCTGCTTTTGATGCTTTCGAAATTAATTTGTTTATTTCTTCAATCGTTTTGTAAGGTAAATTAACAAACTCTTGAGGGCTTATATTTTTATCAAAGTTTGACTTTTTTATTAAATAGAACTATTCTATAAAAATCTCATGCAAGTATACTTTGTACTACGCCAGGTGTACGTGGGTAAAGTTTTTGAAATTATAAAGCTCTTCAGTTATCCTAGAAAATTATTACTATCTAATCTGACGACTATCGCTTTAATGCTGTAGAATAAGTTTTATTTTTTATGTAGTTGTCAGTTGCAGTCTGCGATGGACAATGAATAACTGCAATCTTGAAATGTACATGTAACGTGCAAACCATGTGTAAACTCCCTTAGTGTAAAAATATTGACATTTTTTCGAAAATTAATTAAAATTTCTCGACTAGCATTTACAGCAGGATTAAAATACGCATGATGGTGAGGTCCAAAATACGATGTAAAGGCAAATACATACGTATTACTAAATTCCATCGATTTGTTTTACCTGGTGTGACGTAAAATTATTTTTTCCTCTTTCCAATAAATTTATTGTATTAAGAAAGAAGCTGACTCTTCGCTAATCATTTAGCAGATGTAAATTCAACATATTAGATTTTGAAATGTAAATATCGTGTATGATTAACGAGAGGAATGGTTCTATAACTTGATTTTAAGGTTATTACTTTTGCTCCATGATTGCTGTGAGAGCTGAATCTTTGCACAAATGGTTCGGAATCCGGAAGGAAAGTATGGAAAGGCACATGATGCAAAGCATGCGATGGCGTCGGATTCCTTATTTCTGAAACGGAATTTTCTACTGGGAAGAAAACTGCATTATTTAGGGCCACAGTAGTCAATCGAGGGGAGCGGAGTGATTCTACGGGCACGACACTCAATGGTGCAGGCTCAGTAGGAGGATAAGCTGCGTTTAATACTTGAGCTTTGCGGATATCTAGTCCTCTATGCTTCTTTATGCCTGGTTTGAGAGAAGGGGAGTGCGAGACTTTACGAATTCGTTTTTTTACCAGCTTCTTTCTTCTGCGACGCTGACCAGAACGCCTATCTCTCAGAGGAGAGCTTTTTTCATTGTTGGGATGATTCGATCGTAGTTTTTCAGAGCTCTGATATGTTAACCCTGAAGGAGATTCTTTCCCTGGATGGGTTTGAAGTTGACGCTTGGCTACATCGACGTTGCTCTTTGTTTCAGGCTCTGCAGTAGTCTCACCCTCTAGCCCGAGAGGACGCACTATGATTGGGTTAGGATGAAAATCTTCACTTTTTTGGTCAGGCTTATCATGAGACCGTGTTTCGCCAGAAGAGTGGCCGTTACTGACGACGGAAAACTGTTTTTTATTTAATATTTTTCTTATGCGTCTCTTCTTGACTCTTCTTGGCTTTGCTGTCAGGCTCGTGGTTTCATCGCGTGATCTGCGGAGGGGACGAGCCACCAAGGATGAGTCGCGTGCTCCGTCGGTCGACTGAAGCAAGGACACAGCCAGAAGCAGTAACAGCCATTTCTGGAACAGGTGAAGTACATTTATTATAATTGACATTTGAAAAATTATGAGAGTAAGCTAAAAAAAGAACTAATTTCTATCGTTAAATACTCTATCATTTAATGACCTGAGATTGCCCACAAGTAAAAGGCCAACTTTGATCAAAAGTGACTAGTAGAGAAAGATCTATGAGGGGTTAGAAAACTCAACGAATTTTCATTGCAATTCCCTTTACCCTGATAATGGCACAAGCTCATCTCTAAAGCAATCAAATAAGCGACAGACAGATAACATTTTTATTGAACATGAAATCATCATATTGGTAAAACACTACATCATTTTAAAACTTTATCTCGTATTCATTTTTTCCGTCTTTGCAAAGCTGTTGCGGAAATTAAATAAGGTCACAAAACGTTCAGGCAGTTCAGTATTGCTCATGGGCGTTGAGCACTTCAAGGTGTACGCAAGCACCACCAAGAAGCGTCTTGCTCTGCAATTCAAATCCGTCGCTTCATCGAGCATTGACCAACAGAAGATGGCCGAATGAGATGACGGGTGTACGATCCAGGGAAGGTTACTAGGTTCAGAGAGTGTGTCAGCCTTGCTTAACTGTACACTCAAACGTCACATCATTCACTATTGCGTCAGAGTTCTATCATGGCATTAGGTCTTGCTCGATAGTATCATGAGCTGTACAGATAATAATTAGTTTGCAGCAGCAGAAGTAAGCCTGCAGTGGTGCGGTTTCATGAGGCTGATTCTTATCAATTGAGAATTTCTGGACTGCAGCTCTGTGGGTGTTCTTTTGTTCAACAACTGTTGCGGGAAATATTCTAGTAATTCAGTCATCAGTTTTCAATGAAAAAGAAACTGTAGGTACGCAAAAATTACAAATATATTTGTTCTGAATGCAGCCGAAACTCTTCATGTAATTTTTTATTCAACCGAGAATTTAATTTCTCCGACAAAATGATTAAAGTGTACCTAAAACAAAAATCAAAGAAAAGATTTTAACAGTGAGACAAAAATAAATAGACTACACTGAAGGCACACTGAGGAAGCCAAATTTTTTGGAACAATACGATGATTTGAAACCTTCAACGCACCTTCGGTAGTAATCTTTTCCCAATTTTGCACTGCATTAACTTGAGCAAAATTGGAACAAGAGTTTTGAATAATATCATGTAATGTACGCTGTGTAATGCAGCAATTTAAATATGAATACAGTTTTGTTCAAAACAATTTATGCCACTCCATCAAGCCCTATATTTTCCATCTTTTATCCATCAATTAAAGTGCCATCCATATATAATTATTACCCTTACACACGAGTTCTCCATACGAGTCCAATGGCATCTCTTAATTCATTGATTACTTCATTATCACAATTGAGCCGTGACATCACATGTAATTCATTTCAGCCATGTAATTTTTACAAGCGTGTCCTCAAAATAAATCACGAGTCAAACGAGTTTAAAGTTGCCTAAATTTATGCGCTGTCCTTCAGTATAGCAGTGTAGAGTAGGACAAATCTGGCGCAAAAAATATTTCAGTGTTGGAATGAATCACAAAATAAATCCTTATGCTTCAGTAACACCATACACACAGGGCTAATAATGAAGATGAGCATAAGAAATTAAAGTGTTCAGTACTCGAGTAGGTCTCATTGCTACATCTTATGAAAACTTTTGCTAAATGCTCCCCTAGGATTAAAATTATCTTCAAGTTCGTTGCAACATGAGCCATTAATGGTTCCTAACAGACATCCTGAAGGGAGTTTGGTCATATGTCTCATGTTGGTGCTACGATTCAAATACATGAAACGAAAAATATGGTTAAACATCAAACATCAAAATTCCATACGCGTTACCATATCAGACCCCAAACACATTTTTGTGACATTGTCATTACGTCACAAATGCATTATTGCTCAAGAAATGATTAATCAATAGGAATTTGAAATAATTTTTAAGGAAAAGAACAATTAACTTTATGAAATTGATTAGACTTTTGTACTCAAGCTTAAGACGGGAAAACCTACTTTATATGCAAACATGATCTAAAAACACATCTGAATGACATAAATAAGAATAAATGAAAAATGGCACAATTCCGACAGAAGTGAGCTGGATGTTATGTACTGGTGATCTATACCGATTGAAACCACAAACGCCAATGTCAAAAAAGTTGATTTATTTGGTCCAATTAAGCTCGAAAAAGCTGAGGATCGCTTAGCTCAATGACAGTGCGTTTAAAAATACCTCGATTAGATTGTTAAAACGAATAAGAGTCATTTAATTTGGTATATATTGATAAAAGCATTTAATGGCGGTCTAGCAATAAAGTTCACATGATCCTGAAACAATGTGGTAAAGCCTAGTACTCATCTAAGATGTTGCAAAACAAGGAGTGTCTGGATGGTAAAAACAATGTTCAAGAGTAAAACCTAAAACTCCATTACTTAATGAGTTTAACGCTCATCTCACCAGTATCTCGCTGGTCCTCATAGCAAAATACAGAAGCCGACCTGCTGCAGCAGCACCGAACTCGACACTGGAGGTTCTGTGTGGTGTGGCGTCGTTGCTTTCGAGCATTAAGGCCGTCCTCTGACCTCTGCTTTGCTATCGTGAGCAGATCTAGACTCCTGTCCTTCAATCATAATTATTTAGAAATCGTTAGGAGAACGACCGTTTCCTAATTAATAGTAATTATCAGATAAAAAGAGCGGCTCACGGTAGGGTGATGGCACGCATGTTAAACAGTTTGGCTGTGTGCTTGCTGAATGTTTTCTTCACAGATACTTCGGTGACTTGGCAGGAAATACATGTCGCGGTTGGGGGCTGTCCATCGCCAGGCTTTGCAACCATGAAGAACAGCGCTGGTTGATGAGCCGTGAATCAAAAAATTTAGCAGCAAACGCAAAATTTATGACTTATTACAAAAGATTGAGGTCCATTATTTTCTGATCATGTACAGGAGTATTTCTCAGTGAACTCCGATTTATACTGAACACCTAACTCCTTAACAAGTTGAATACTATTATAATAACAAAATGACTCTGAATTAATACCTCGTGCAGTACTTGATAAATGAAAGTAATCGAAATGTGATGTAACTACTTATACTCATTCACATTTAACTAGATTCATAGCCCTTTTCACTTATCTAAATTTGAAAACTTCCATTTACAATAACGTTTTAGGAAATTAATAAAGGACATTTTAAGTAGGCTGCACTATAGTGGAACATTTTAAACAAGCTCTTTCCAAACAAACTTCTTTCCAAATTACTAAAAGCTCCACATGAATGGACGTACTTAAGATCCATGTAGGAGACTCCTATTACATTAATGATTTCATATCTACGAAGCTTTGTTCTGTGCTTAACATTCGAATGCTATCTTTTTTCCTATTATTATGAGTTCCCTATGGATAATTAAATCCGTTTAAGTCTCGTCTCAGAGACAGCAACGTCCACTGATAAAATTAGTTGTGTTCATACGATACCCTCGCAAGGGAAATACACATGACCTTTGCTTTTTCTACAAGACTAATTTTTCACTGAAGTTAGGGCCATTCTAAACTGGAATCTTAAGACCTAATTTTAGCTCCGAGTAGAAATTTTCAATGTCTCGTTCACCACGAAGTCCAAGACAAGTCTTAGGATTTGAAGAGGCTGCATGAACAGTGGAAGATTAGCCTCAGAAAGAAATTTTATTGTTTAGTTTTCGAGTAGAAAGATAACGTGACTAATGTCAAATTGGAATAGTTTTGGAGAAGCTACGGAATGGAGCTTGCATTTAGTTTTTTGTACGTAGAAACTTCGCAGTTGGATTTTCCTTTTTTCTGCGATTGAGAAAAAATTTGTTACAAAATAAATTTTTTTAGGTTGTTTGTACATTTTTAGTAGAAAATAATATTTGTAAGTAAAACAAACTATTCATAATCATTCCGTACGATGCGTGAAAAAGTTCATAGTATGCTTTTCAAAAGGTAAAAAATATAAGCCGTACAAATCAGTAACTTTAAGGCGCACTTGTATTCGTGTAAAACATCAACATTTAGCAAGAACATTTTCATTAGAAAATGGAAATGAAAGATATAAAAATAAATAAATTGGTACTCGTGTAGCAGGTAAATCAGCAGTAATATCAGCGCTTAGTTACTGAATCCCAGGAACATTGAACTTAGGTTCTTTATTTCAATATGACGAGTCCAGGATATTAACCAAGTGCTCGTTTGATCAACCAGTTAAAGATTGAAGCGTTTGACACAATTACGATCTGGTCATGTTAAGAAAACTGACAAAAAGAGTAATTTTTTTCCTTCTGTGATACAACTTCTATAATTTAAACTACAGCACATATTAGTAAAATTTGTGTGTATTTAAATACTCAATCTTACTTTATACGCCAACTACTCCGAAACCTTAATTAAAAGAACATATACATAGTTTCCCTACTCCAGTATAGAGTTGACATGTCTTGGAGCAAGATTTTCGATTGATTTGTATGATCAGATTTGAAGTGTAAGAATTAATACAGGAAGAGTTTGTCAAAACCCTTAGTCAAAGACCAATCTACTTCCTAATCGATCATTGTCAATAATTGTTTTTTCAGATTAAATACCATATGAAATTTGTTTGTACGCTCCTAATGAAGGCCCTTTACAACTAGGTGACTAATTAATTTAAATTTTTCAAATTCAATGAAAGACGTTCCAATTATACATAAAGAAAGTTACCACTTACAATTTCTTGGTTCTAAAGTAAGTCAGATAATAGAAAGTGACAACTCAGATTTTGAAGGACGAATAAGAATTTTGCGAGACCTGAAAACATACGAAACAACACAAATCCGTTAAAACAAGGAAAATATTTGTTACATTTGTGCATTATTTAATAATACGAATATTACTATTGCATATACTTAATAATTAAAACCAACACCGAATCTTAAATGAAGGAATGAATCAAGAAAAATTAGAATTAGACGAATTTAACGCGATCTATTTTTCTTAGCGATACTGCGCAGCAATGTTACCCAAGTTTTCATTACCTTGGTCCATCCTATTCCTTACATCTTCATCCATCCCTGGAAGCTAAGTAACTTAGTCAAATACATATATTGGACACGAATTATATACATCAAATTAATGACTCACACTTCACTAATAGAAGTATGTACTACACATACAAACACCTGGCTGCTTTCGAGAAATGACTGACACAAATACAAAACCAACTCGTGACGTAGTTTGACTGGACCATGGGCTTTTGGGAGCCTACGTCACAGTACAGTAAAGAATAGTAGGGGGAAATTCAATTTTGACGTCATGGAATTGTGTGGGGTGTGGGGAGGGGGTCGGAGGGTCTCAGTGACGTACACGCAAGTCAACCAATCAGGGCGCAGAAGTGGCCGTAGTAGCTCACGAGTCAGACTAAAGATCACTTCTGGCGCTGCTTTTTGCCATAATGGTTGCTCGTGTCA
>VCRD01006605.1:0-25376 GCA_006783055.1 Trinorchestia longiramus
TCCTGCCCTCGTATTCCTGCCCTCGTATTCCTGCCCTCGTATTGCAGCGCTCGTATTTCAGATCCTGTTCCAGTCCTCGTCCGCAAATTGTCAGTGTGTCATTCTCAGTCCCTAGTGTGCCGGTCCTGGTGTACTGGCGCCACTGTGTCGACACTAACATGAGTTATAATATACGATTACACTGAGGAGTCTGGGTTGTATGTAAGCAATCATGCACGCAACAGCCTAAGCTCACGCCTCCAGTCGCGTGTCTTCGTCCAGATTGGCTAACAATTATGGTATTATTGAATCCAAAATATGACTAACAGTTCGTACTCGTATTCAAAAAGCTTGATAGAATCAAGGAATGTGCAATGATATTAATATGAAAGATAAGATCGGGATGAAGAGGATTCTTAGCCTACTGCCTCAGTGGGTTGTGCTGTAGAACACCGAACAAGTTTCTCATGAACACAACTTTAACACCTACATTAAATCAGTAGCTTTCTTCTGTTTATTTGACTTGATATCATCTTGAGTTGCAAGGCGTCTTCAGATACAATCTTCTAAACTACGGCCCTCTTTTATCGTATATCATTCACTCACTAGTTCAACTCCTTATCAAGTTATACAGCATCTTTGATTTATGTTTTAAACTAAGATATTTTTCCATTGCACTTTTCCTAGTGTTTATTCGTAACGCACGCGGGAAGGATTAATATTGTACCTGATAGAGTGGAGCAAAGCCAAAATGTTAAATTACACGGCATGTATCCGTAGCTGAATTTGCTGTGGTATGAAATTGTGCATGAAATCGATTGTAATTTTTATTGAGCTCGCTACTTTTTGTCATTGTATGATCCACTACTTCCTCAAATTAATTACTGCATGTTAAAAATTCGTATTGAAAAAATCATTAACACCTATTATTTTACTTTAAATTTGTGTTCTTGCAACATGATAGTAACACGAAAATATTTTGTGCGCATCAATTTTGCTACAAACAAGTTATCGTTGATAAATAGGTTATCATCGAATAGAAAGTACACGGCAACAAAGGCCGCTAATAATATTGACATCTCCGTTGATTTTGTATGCGTGTTGAACTGTGATCTGTCTTGGAGCTCCCGGCACGGCTCCAAATACAATTGTTTAAGCTCACCATAAAGTTGCCGAAGGCTTTGGATTAACACAGCGCGATTCGTACGGTGCTTAAGGCCCTCATTTGGAATTCAAGCCGTGAGAGGCGCATTCCTTTTCCTTCTTGTTTAAAGTCTAGAGAATATTCATGCCTCATTGCTGCAACAAATTGCTGCTATTCGCAAGGAAACAGCGGAAATTGTCGCCCGTTTCTGTAAAAAGGAGAACTCTATCGGTCTTCCATGCTGCTCCTGTGCCTTTTCCTTCTCCCAGGTGCATGTTAATGTCCATCTGGACCTAAGATCGCTAGAACAAGAAACAGGAGTGTTTTGTCTACGTCTACTTGAGTGCAATGATGACTCTCGAGTAATTTGGAATGTAAATGCCATGTAAAGTTTTCTTTTATCACGAATTGGCTTCTATTTCCAAGTAGCCACTTCAACCCTTGGAGTCAGTTTTAAAGTTTTGAAAAGGTTTATCATGGAGCTATCCTGGATTAGACTTTACACTTCCGTGCGTCAGCTACAAAAACAAACCAAGCTATAAGCCTTATTAAAGATGAGTTCAAAATTCTCTAGACTTGAATAATATATTGCACGTGCCTGCTTGTGCATATCACAATCAGACGTCCTGTAATCATATGTGCTCATTATTAAATTTCAAAAATCTCAATGTTGGAAAAGACGAGTTCGAAAAGCTCTTGTCACATACCACAATCATATTCACTACGTTATATTCTTGGACTTGAACTTCAGTACATACTTGTGGGAACAATGATGGGATGACGAGCGCTTCATCACAATTTTAAAATTCTTCTTGGCAATCTTGGACGACGCAAGTACGGGCCTGCGCTACCCCGACTTCTGTAATGCCACCATGGGGGCGCGATTTTTCGAGGTATGTCCCATTTCTTGTGCACAAACTTTCAAAAGGAAAATCTACTTAGAAGAAAAGGCGCATTGTTTGTTGAGCAGGCAGCAGTGACGTTTATTGCTGGGACTCTAGCTTATTGGTCAGACGAGTTTGAGTTACAAGGAGCTTGCTGAGACTCGGCTCTGCTGCTGTGTGAGCCTCTGAGCGACCCTCTGTAACTTTTAAACTGCTTCCAAATGAACTTCTTAACTACATGCAAGCCGAGAACGAACACAAAGATCTATATTGTCGTGTTTTTCTTCTGGTTTACTAACATTCTAGGGTCCAAGTTCAGTTTTTTGTTCACCAGAGACTTCTAATTGGTTGAAATTGCTCTTTAGATGTAGGGTTTATTATGAACGTTTTTCCGAAAAGCGTGACTGATTTTGTTTGTTAGATTCTGGAGCATCACTCGTTTTCTTTGAGTTATATGCTTTTTTAACGCATTCTGGTACCTTGATAACATCTAGAGGAGTCTTGCCTCTTTGATCCAGGGGCTATAGAGGGTACGGTAAAATTATTAAACACATTTGTAAGGCTAATGAAATCAAATTAGAGTTGCTGACAAGAAACGCGTTTTGATTTTCGAAAAGTACATAAAATGACATTCTGTTTAATTTTTGTTTAGTTTCGTAAACAGACTTCATGTTATTTATTGCGCACCGTTTATATTAAACCGACAAATAAGTGTAGTATGAAATTTGTGCTCTGATGATGTCAGGTTGGTGAACCAATTTGAGGCCGTTGATTGGAAACTAGGACTCCGGTATGTATACGAAGCAGACAAGCAGACTGGTACTGCATTATGAAGAGGTTTCGGAAGGGAGAGAACTGAGAACCCTGTTTTTTTCAAGTCAAATACTCCACGAACAAAACGGTTATTTGCCCAGCTCAATGGGCATGATAAATGAGAAGGACAATGAATTGTGATATTAGTCGTAACATTCATGTAGCATTGAATGTGTTTTACACGGCTGCGTTAAAGAATCTTACTCTCCTTGAGGAGACTAGCAGATCACGTTCCAGAAGTTAGTGTGAGCTTAGCGTAGAAATGACTCGGTGATTCGTCAATTTCATCTTTTCGTAAATTTCACTCAACCTTATAGGCTAGGTGTTATGTCTAGAAATTGATAATAAAATATTCTACAGTTTTCTGTCCCAGAGGTTGTTGAGCAGTGTCAGCCGAGAACCACTGCTTCGAGCCCCAACACAGTTCCAGTTGACTACTGCTGCTCTACATGTCATCCGGTTCCAGTTGTTGGACACTAATCTATAGGTCGTACGGTCCCTGTTGACAGCCACTACTTTATTCTCATGTAATTGGGGTAGAGAAATATTGATCTGAGTTTATCTTGTTGGTTCCAGGTGTGAACCACTTTTATTTTGATGTAATTGGGGTAAAGAACTACCCTACATATATCTTATACTGTTCTAGTAGTGAACCTCTGTTTTGTTCTCATATAATTGAGATAGAGAACCACTGTTCTGGGAATATCTGAGAACTACCGCCTCACACTCCATGGGGCGCATGAAACCCTCGTTTCAGAACCCGTGGTGTTGGACGTGAGGTGCTAGCGGGTGATCCACACATCCACGTCGTTATACGCCTCCTCGCCCAGTTCCCAGCTCACGTGGACACGGACCAATCAGCATTCATTAAGCGGTAATGGATTCTCCCCTCGCTGGCGCATCACAACCCTCGATGGAACTAAATCAAGGGCAACATGCGCTCTCCCCTCTCTCCAGGTGCACGCCGTAATATTACGCTCGATGCCATGCATCACACCAATCCATGAGTCTCTCTCTGGCTGACGCATGCACTGCAATGCCTCTTTACTGCACATATTTTGCTGCAGTTTCGGTGCTACGCTGTGAGAACCGTCGCGTATTTTCTGGCCTGCAATTGCAACTGGAATGTTTAGACGGTTCCAATTCGGTTGCTTACTGAGCGTATCAAATGTCATGCAAAGTTAGGAGGTGTTCAACAGGACATATTTAGGCATGTTTTTTTTTCTACTTCCATAGCATGAGAATTCACATGTACTGGAAGAAATAGTGGGATTGAGAACAGGATATTTGCGTGATAAATTGCTTAACAGGACGTCGTACATTGTTGCCACTCAGTAAGTGATATAATGGACTGTAATAGGAGTTTGTGTCGTGTGAAATGCCAGGAGTGCTAATTGGTTGATCCAGCCTCTCTTCCTAAGCCTGTCAACTTTTTATCACTTAAAAAGGTAATCGTAATTCGTAATTTCTTAGACTGTGCTCTTCAGTTCTTTACTATTCGAATAGAAAACTGTTTAAGCTTTTCTATGAGACGAAATTACTTCTATGTTTTTTCGTACACTGGTCGTTTAGGTTTAGACTATGATTGAAGTTTCATAGCTTGTAAACGCGAGTCTTCTGCATGTTCACAACTTCATATCAGCTTTGATCATGAATGAAGTACACATCTCAATTATTTTTATTAAATTTTTCAGTACGTCACGATGTCCCTTTTTAGAAGACAGTAAAAGCTGAAACTTCAACATTCCCTATATAAAAGCACTGAATAACAGCGAACGTTTTAGCCGAAGCTAGGAACTATGTTCTTTAAAGAGCAACAACAACAACAAAAACAACAACAAGAAAAACAACAACAAGAACAACAATAACAAGAACAACAACAACACTAACCAAAAATACATCATGCTACACGTTTTAGCTGGCCATTCCTACATAACGACCCAGTATGAGTGCCCAATATTCGTACAGAGAGCATGACTGCATAACGCTTGCGACATCAACCGTGCAAAAAACTCCAACTTACGACCAGGGAACTGCCGCGAACATGAAGCAAATTGGCTGCACTTGAGCATCTTTGTTAGGTGTCAGTGCCATCTCAACTGAAGGCGATCCGTCGCATCCAGCTCATCAGCAGCGAATGTTCTGACGCTGTGTAGTCAGAGCTAACGAGAGCTTCTTGTTTTAATTAACAGACGCTCGTTGTTAGCGAACACGAGCGGCTTTGCTCCTCGTGCGTGATCACTGCTGTGCCAAATGCACTCTGAAACTCGAGTTAAAAAAACAAACATCCTCGAATGGGTAAGTTATTTCCTTTGTTTCATGGTCGGTCATGGTTTTTAAGAAACTTTACTGAGTAAATGATATCATTAATTTTTTATACTCTTTTGTTTTATCGTTTAGAAATTTGGTTGGTTAGAATCCAGACCATTCCAGGGATAAATTCCTTGCAATAATTCACTTTATTCATTAACAGGCTAACAATTTTAATTAAGGTATACCCATCAGCCACCGAAGTAATAATGACATTAAATCAAATCAAATCAATCAATCAATGCAGAAATTTACATCTCAAAAATAGATATTTCTTAATTTTAGGGTCGTTATCATGTTCTTTTCAAAACAAGTAGTCAAGAAAGACTCTAATCTAAAAGTGAACTCTTTTAACAATTTTATTATCGTGTTCGATATTGTTTTCTGTCTGCTAGGAAAAAATAAAATCTTACCTGGGAAATTCGCTTTAACGTTAGTGTCGTTCATACTTGCCTCTTAATGTTAGCTGGCGAGAAGGACCAATTATTCTCATTGAGGAACCTGGCTTCTACATTAGTGTCGTTCATCTTGGCTGGCGAGAAGAACCGTGCAAGAGTCCTCGCAATGAACCATACTCTTTGAACGGCATCCTTCCGTCAGCTCTTCTTTGACAGTGAAGGAGAACCAACGCGTCTCTGAGAAGAATCTCGTCAAGGAACCCACTCCTTGAATAGCATCCTTCCTTCCGTCCTGCTTCCTATTGCGCCAAGCCCTCCAGCTCTGCAGAAGCAAGTGCCTGTGGAAATGGCTTCTTGTTAAGGCAGTTAGCCCCTGCGCTATGACATGTCTCTGGGCGCCAGGGTAATGTGACCATGGTACTAGCAGGGCTAGTTCCAGAATTATGGGCTCCATAACCTTTGAAGAGCATGCTTCTAGGGCCTCCTGCGGAGCACGGCTTGCACGCCATTCGTACCTACGCTCAACCAACATTCTTCTCATGCTTCACTTACCGTGCGTGGACTCGAGTCTTTCTTTTCTGCTGAAGAAGTTTTTCTGTCTCTTGCACACCCACTTGCACTTGTAAAATTTATCGTTTTTGAATCAATATCTTTCTGCAATCATTTTTAGCCGTGTCAAAAGGGCTTTAGTTTTCCATGGGTGGATTCTGAATAACTTTCAAAATGTTTAGCAAAGTCAAAACTTTATACATTTATCCACGCACATTACAGCGCTCAATTCTCTTGGACGTGAAAATTTCGGTTCTTGAATATTTGAGGGGGTATGCCATACTCTAGAAGTCAACCTTCAGATGCAACTTGAAAACAAGTGCTAGCCATTGATGGTTTCAGCTCACGAAGTGTGCGTACACTGAACGCATGTACATACGTACCTGCCATCATCAACATAGTGTGTGAATTTACGCTCCTCAGCATCATCGTGATCATCTCAGAACCTGCAGCGTTTGTTCAAGTTGGTCGTAGGTTTACTTCTTGGACACATGAGTGTAATTTTTCTCTCCACTTTTGTGTAATTTGCCCATGTGTTGTGCTCGCAATTCGTTATGGAAAGTTTCCTGTTTCATCAATTTTACGCTTAAAGAACGAACTGTTAATGTAAAAGTTGAACATGCAACTTCTTTCCGAAAATCAAGAACCTTTCACAATGTATTTCAGTGTAATTGCTCGAAACAATAATACCCTTGACTACATTGAGCTTGTATTTTACAAGTTTTGAGAATTTGTAGCTTAGTTAAAATATCTTCTGCAAGTAAGTTGATAAAGCCAGTGTATTCTAATTTACTTGTTGGTACATATATGAATATCGTACTATATTGGTAAACATTAAGATGAACATACTACGATATCTGCTTTGTAGAGGAAAAGTAACAATTACAATGACATGTTCCTTCTTTTATCTTTTTTAAGCTAACGGTGAATGAAGAATGAGTTGAGTAAAATTCCTCTATTAAGTATTTCATATTTTACCCAAGTATAAGTTACTGCTTCGTTGTCTTGTGAATTTTCAGTGGAAGATTCGTTGGTAGAGATAATTCAACTTGCCTGCGATCATTCTTCATGTAGAGTAGAGATAGTTGCTGCGAGAAAATTTATTCCGCGAAACGAAGAAATTTTTATTAAACTTTTCGAGCCACAATGCACGCAGTGTATGGGGTCAGACACAAGCGGAGGTCATGTGAGTGCTTTTGTGCGAGTGACGGCATTTGTAGGTGGCTAAGCCGGCGCTTGTGCATACCAAGAACAAATCAATTGCGCACAGCTGTGTCTGACGTGAACATTTGCGACCAAAGCCGCTGCAAATGGCAACGACCTCTTTGACACGTAATAGACATGCTAAAAACTTAACTATGTCGCTGGAATAGACGTGTTCGCGTCGCTGAGTCGCAGCCTCAACGCTATTCAAGATCAAAATGAAATGAGTTTGAACGAGGAAATGGAAGTACTCCGCTTCAAAATAGGATGGGCGTGAAAAACGGCTCTCCTGAAAATGACGCTGAGGTGCAGACTGAATTTCAGTGTTGGGTCACCTACATGCATGCTTACACTAGGACTTCAGTGTACAACTTCTTAAGATTTGTTGTTGCGAGTATGGAATTTTCGTTTTCGAAATTCTTGGAAACATTTTCACACAGTATTGTCAATATTTGAAGCTTTCATGTATTACATGTACTAAAAAAGTTAAAATTCTGTAACAAAACTCAGTAGCAGTAATAGAAAATTTGCTTTTTAGTAAGGGAATTGTGCCGTAAAGAGTGCCCAAAAATGTCTCCTATTATTCGATTATCCATATTTCGAAATCATGTGAAATAATATTCAGCTTTTATTTTAACAAAATTTTGTTTGTGACTATAATGAAAAATCATCATGAAAAATAATTGAATGGAGTGGCCGACACCAATTCGAATGAAGAAGGCAATAAGTGTTTTGAGCAAAACCCAAGGCTTCATCTAAAAACTGTCCCAGTTTTATATGCAGAATGTATCACAATGATCATAATTGTATCACAGATGTAGTGCAAAAGGAACTAAGATTCTAAGCAGATAAATGGGAACTAAGAAATTATGGTGCGTTCATCAATATTTTAAATTCTTAATTAAGCTCAGAAAGAAGCTGAGAAAAAAGACGAATTTAGATCGTAATAAAACTAAAATAAATTAGTTCATTCAGGAGTCCAGATTTTACAACACGGGGCACCTTTTATATGGAGCCACGTGAGGAATCAAATCTATAAAGCACAGCCTGTATCATTAAAAGTCTGCGCTAACAAACTGAGAAATAATTAAATGCATCAAGAAACTACCTAGATGTAGAGAAATGCAAGAAATGCAATGATAAATCGGGTACATGTGTATATGTATTTAACTCAACGAAGAGCGTGTTGAAGAATACTGGGGCTACCAATAAAATAAGTAATTGTTTTGTGCAGCAAAAACGAAAGCTTTTATGAGACTTGAATATTAAAATATTTTCTTTGTTTACCTGTGATCTTGGTGAGCACTCGTCGCAAAAAGCTTACTCCAACTGCTCACATAAATTCATATAAACTTTTTTATTTAATTCTTATTCATTATTTCCGTTATTATGAAATGATATTTTGAATAGGTAAAAATATATTATGTATAATTTCAACATGATATATGGGTAATAATATAATAGGGGAAATTTTGGAGGGCACACGGCATATGGTAAAATTTATCTCTCATGGTATATCATGATTGCATTCAGAAGTTAAATAGCTTAGCACTCCATTTGTTGCACGAAACCAATTAGTGACGCAGCGCTTTTTGTAATACAGATGTTGTTTGAAATAATAGACATTAACATGGCTAATATATGACTCAATTTTCAACGTAATCATCTTTAAAGATTCCATCAGCTGCCCAGTAACACCAAGACGATTCAGTTTGAAACTACGGTTTTACTAGACACCTATCATTTTGAGCTGGAACTAATACAGTACACAATACTTATCTTACAACTCACTGTTGTGGTTACTGTATTGTAGTTGGGTACGCCTTTAGTTTCTCTACTTTGCTGTAGATCTCCGTCATGCTTCAATTATTATCTCTATGAGATGTTTCCTAATGATATTAAAGCAGTTTCAGCAACTAGTGTAGGTTAACCCCATTCCAAATAATAATAATTTGATACGTAGAAAATGCTTCAAAAAGTTTGCAGGAATTTTACTAGTACGATTATCTGCGTAAATATATATCAATCCATAGTCCGAAGCGTTAAGAACACTCGATAACGACAGAGTGTTGACTGAAGTGCATTGCTTCGGTGTACGTTTTTCAGGCCGAGTTTTTATGAGCACCACAGTCGTAGAAGGACATAAGTTTAAGGCTATTAATGTCATATAACAGCTAAACCTCATCAGCAAGAAGCCAGAGAAGCCTCTAACTCTTTAAAACTCTACTCCTATACGGCTTCTTCTTTTATTATATTTAAATAGGAAAACGCTTTTTTCCGCAATTATATTGTAGTGTGGAAACACATTTTGATTTTGTAATTTTTTATGGTTGGTGAGAATTTCACTTTACGGCAAGACGCATTCGAGCTTCTGATACGATGCATTAAGCATCCAAAATAATTATGCTTACACTAAAAGAGTACGTAATTTGTCAAACCCAAGTTGAAGTGTTGGCATAATTGACGTCGAATGACGTCTACAGAACGTAGGACTCGCCAAAATTCTGAACATATCTCCATTGAGTGCGCTATGACATCGGCGACAGAGGCTCTTAAGGCTCCGAAACGACTCCGGTTACGACACAAATCTAACGTAAACGCCTGGCCGAGCGTGGCCTTTCGATCGATACGAATGACACGCTCTCAGGACCATATGGAGGAGCAGCAGCACGGTGCTTCTTCGCAAGAAATGGCAAGAATGAGGCCCGGCTGCCCGGGAAATAGGTTGCGAAGGACGTGATAATGGGCCTGCGCGCAGACGGATACCGCTCTTGATCGAAGAAGTGTCATCGGCGGCACGCGGTCGGCGCTCCGCTGCCGAAGAGAATGATCGAGATGAGATTACCTGCTGGGGAGCAGACAGGGAGGTACGGGGGAATAGTGTTGGGGCAATGAGAAAACAGGAAAAAGGACGGAGAAACAAACTGGGGAAGGTATCAGCTGAGTGACAGACAGGTGGCAGTCGAATAAGCGAAGTAAAGATGAGAGTTTCGACTAATCCACGAACCGCGGTACACAGACAGTTGGACAGACAACGTGACAGGCTAAATGAAGACAGGGAACCCACGGAGTCAGTGTGAGTCCAGCAGAATTGTAAACAAGAAGGACTGAGCTTAGCCCTCAACACGAGACTGATGGCAGAAGTCTCTTGAGAGTGTCCAGTGAGAGGTGAGATATTTTAATGACGTGAAATTGTACGCGCAGTTGGGACACTGGCGAGGATTGGCATTATGTGCGCTGCAAAGAGACGGTGACCTGTCAGGACTAACGTGTCCTTGCCCATAATTAAAAAAGTATTGTCCAACTCAGTGATATTTGTATCAGTGATATTTGTACCAGTGATTTTGCTTTCTAATAACGTGAAGTATTCACTTAAAAATAATTTCGTTTGTGACTCGTGAAGTATGAACTCACGCACTGACTAAGAGGGGGATTCGTGTGAATACAGGGTTCCTTGCGCTGGTTGAATGAATTATTCATGAGAGCCACGGAGTACAAATGAGTAGGTTGAACACTTCAATAAAACATATAAATAAAAATAAGATATAATTGAGGTTTATTTCGATATACCACTAGATACAGTATAAATCCACAGAATATGGGATCGGGTTTTCAATTCTTAACGCTAACATCTTAAGACTAGTGATGATGACTCCAGTGACTGTTCTGTCTTCTGAGCTGTGACTTGAGATACAGGCTCGTAAGAGCGCTAGATGAGCTCTATGATGATTGATCAGTTATTGCCAGGTCCCCAGCGTTGTTAGCTGTAGAAATCTGAAACTCCTTTAGGTTTCAAACCGGAGACTTTTGCTTCACGAGCAGGAGCCGCTCGCTACTCAACTACCGAGACATAACAATGATTCAAGAGCGCGAGAACTAAACAGCATGTCCTACTGTAGGTAATATTCTCCGTTCATTAAACAGCAACTCTTCTTCTGACAAAAAATAATGAGCGATAGAACGTTTACTCTACAATTTGTATTAAAAAGCTCAGCTAATTATGTATCACTGAAGCTGCATTGTTCTCATAACTAAAAACGAGTTTTTGGAACGTCTTTGCTGCAACTTCAGCAGGTGCAATTTATGGTGCAAGTATCCTAGGCTCGCTGTTGTGCCTAGTTGAATATCTGTTCAGTGCGTCTGTGCTACGTCACTGCAACCCTATGCAGATGCCGTTGGTCATTTATGAACTTGAACTTATTTATTCCACCTACGAATATTCTATATCTCAACCATGTCACAATGTTGCTGGTCCTTATCATGTATTTGTACATTACTAGTCCATTAAAATTATTTTAAACCCACATCTAGTCATTCCTGATACCGCTCCTACTAAATAACCTCTAACAAGTTTTGTTGATTGATGTCATATAAAGTAATCAATACAGAAAAAGTGAATGCAATTAACATAAAATGTTCTCTGAAATTGATCGATCTTTTCGTAAAATAAGTTCTTGGGTGTCACTGTGGAATAAAAAATAATATCGTGTCTATGACTAAAAAGTATTAGTAAAAGTGTGTATGAATTTTCAACAAAAACAGTGTATAATTTTGTTTGAAACTTGAGTATGGAAGCTGTACAGTAATACGTGACAACTGAACTGAGGTAATTCAATAGTGTGTCATAATATGACAATCATATGAAGCAAAAATTCTTCACATCTGAGTTGGGATAATTCAATATTGTGTCATATGACGATCCAGAAGTACGAAAGTATTATATGATAGTTTTACAGGCAGTCAACTTTTCTCGGTCATTTTACCCTGTATTAATACTCGAAGTTTTTGATTTGATCTTCTGTTCAGAGTCCGCGCCTGGATGTGGGATTGGAAAACGCGATTGAGCACAACTTAAGGAAATGTTTATTTTGAAATTTGACAGCGCCTTTATCAACTTTCAATGTGTTCTGAAGAGAATAGAATAGAACCAAGCATTGGGAACGAGCTGTTTGACCCATTCTTCGGTCAACATGCAAGTCCCATGCCGTATTCCTAGCCGCCGATGGTCAAATACAAACAGACAATGGCGGTTGCGGGTCTCGAACCCGGGTCTTTCAGTTTCGCATGAGGGTTCGCTCACCAGTCGACCAAGCTGGCTGTACCTGTCGACCAAGATGGTGGAGGAAGTCTACCAAGCTGGCGGTAGTCGACCAAGCTGGCGGTAGATTGTGCTCAAAATCTGTTACCAGAAAACTGGACATTGCTCTAAAGTGCGGATAACAATGAACTGAAAACTATTTTAAATAATAGTCGCTTACTTAGCGACTTATTGCGTAGTGCTTCAAAGGGTAATATACAGTCATTTATATATATTCTAAATAGAGGAATAAAAAATTAACAACACATGGTTCTGAAAAGTATGACCACCAAGTTTCATATTGCTTGGGAGAAGCAAACTGTTTACTAGACAGTAATTTTTAGGTAATAAAGATCCCTGTAGACATTGCTCCTATCAACCAAAAATTGTAGTAACACGTACGTACAAATCAATTTGTACGGAAATATGGTTTCTTTGTTCAATTTTTTTCATAGGATATGACGAGCTAAAAAATTCATGAATTTCTGGCCTGGGAATTTTATTTCAACAAACATGAAACCCCACCTGGTGCACGAGATGCGATTCGAATTATTTTTGAATTTATTACACAGGTTATAACTTTCTATTGAAAAGCATCCCTGTCACAAAAAAATCGTCTTCCGTTTCAGTTGCGTAACATGCGTTCGCGGAGTATAAATATGAAACCATTATTTTTTGGATTTATTTATTTATCACAAATTGTTGTGTATTCAACCGCGAAACTTTTTCGTTAGTTTCACTACGACAGAAAGTAAAAAACGACAAAGCCGCTTCCTTTGTGACATGAGCGTTAGTGGCTCCTCAAGGTTCCATGGCTAGCCCTAATGTTGACCCTGGCGGTTTGAACTGCCATATCCTCGCCCGAGCAAAACTGAGCTGCAGCGACTTTCCTTAAAAACACGACCATAAGTCAGGTGTCGAGTTTCCGGTTTTGGTCTTGTAACTGTTCAGGCTTTCCTTAGGAAACATATGCCGTATGACGTTCATGTTTTCCTTCGTTTTTGCTGCAAGCCATGCGGGGAAGAGCTACTTTTTCCACCTTCGGTAAATGAGAACACGTGTTTTTCCCGTGAAACTTGCCAGACGTAATTTTTATATTCGTACTCACGGTTCTTGCTTGCTTACCTGAACAACAGTGGCTGAGTATTTCTACAGGGTAACAAAATACCCTAACACACAACTTGCAGAACTTATCATACGTTAAGTGATATTAATGCACACCTACTATTTCAAGCCTACGTATCTGCGTAGGACAATTTCTTAGGGATGTAATTGTTTACTTTACGACTGCGATTTTTGTTTCGACCTTTTCACACTAGCAAATCCATTTGAATATATATACACCATTTTCAAAAGTATGTATTGGAAGACCTTTAATTTCGCACAAGGAAATTCCATGCCGATAATCAAAATTTTAATGTGAATAATACGCAAATTAAATTAACCAGTCCTTTTTTATTTAACGATATTTAGATTTGCCACCGTGAGTGGAAAAGTATATTGGATCTATGTAATTATTATAGTACAATCATTGTCAAATTTTCATGGGAAGTATTGCACAAGGATCTACTCATTCGTACGGCAGTGCCTCGTTTAGTATTCAAATCTCTTATTCGCGTGTGATATTTTTGTTCACGTTCATCCTGAAACAAAGAATACAATTAAACAAGGATATGAAGAAAGACTTCAAACAATAAGGGAAGTCAAGTAATCTTTACTCGAAATTTCAGTTGTGCGGATGTTAAAGCCAAGGCTTGAAAATGAAGTCACACCAAATCCCAGAATCCACGGATTTTTAATTTTCTGCATTGTTTTTCCCAACGGCCGATCCAATTAAAGGCCTCCTGAAGAAGAGCATCTCTTATTTTCCTCTCTTAAGAAAAACCTCAAGCTTCTGTTAAAAGGCTTAAACCTTGACGGGAAGTTTCTTTATTTGTAGTGCAATATTTCTACCATTGTTGTCTAAAGCAAGGTGAGAGATCAGTGACTCCTTTGTTATTTTTTTGTGCTCAATGGTCTACGATATTTGAGGTACTCCAACATGTATGCTCATGTAGCAGCTAGCACGTATATACACTATCTTTCCGTACTTGATGCACTCTCACATATGCACTGATAGCCGTGTTCTCTCGTTCTCGGAAACATGTTCATGTGTTTTATACATGAATATATTGTATGTATGCATAAACAGCGTATGTATTTATGTACGAGTACATATACGTGTATGATATATTTATAAATACTCGTGTACACAACATCCCTGTAATTACGCACATCACAATCATACGCAGGGTTCCTAAACACCCACAATTCACACTCTGGTGCGGTACCTTGCGGTTGCGTGTAAGTGGCAGCGCTCGCAGCAGCTGCGACTGCTCAGCGTGAGGGGATGATGAGCAGCACTTCAGGTATCCAGGATACCAGGTCGCCGAGGGAAATGTTCGAGTTTCTATCTGTAAGTTTCTTTATGTAAACGTTTCTTAATTCTAGCCGTCCCCGACGTTATTCTTCTATTATAATCTACACCCCTCCACTCTGAGTCTCTCCAATAACCGCCCTCAATAGGGATGACGGGAGATAAACACTCTGTCAGAACCAGACTATCTTTTTAAATTCAGGCATACGAACCTGGAAACTTGGTACATGAAATTACCATTCTATTTCGCTTGGGCTCTTGAAACACCTGGAAATGCAGATGAGTGACATGGGGGCTTCTGTAGAACCGAAGATTTGATGTGTTCAGCGTCCCTCTGTCGCCATCAGCAGCTACCCTGAATCAGTTTCCTTAGCGAGCTACAGGGCCGGGAATGCGAATCTAAAGAAAGTTCCCATTAATGAAATACCTTGCTTTCATCCGCCAAAACGAAAAAAACGGAAGAGTATCTATTTTAGACGACAGCGGTGCGGTATCGGTCTCCCATCATCCAATGAGCAGGCTTTCAGAGGCTTCTCTTTGATCACAGTCCTTAAGCTCACAAAATGAAAGTTATTCAATTAATTATTCCCTTTTAGGCTACTTGCGTAGGCTGCTTAGAGGCCAACTTTGTTATCAGTTTCCGAAAAATGGTCTAAGAATAAGCTTCTATTCTCAAGTGTAACTTTACCTTTACTTGCTGTTGTAGTATGTCTTTAGTTGTGTTGAGCACTTTTATTATGAACGTTACCGCGACACATCAGCGACGCGTGAGCAAGCGTGGTACCCCTGATACTGGAGAACTCAGTGCCGACTCGCTGACTTTCTGTCCCTCAAAAGTCGTGTAATTCATTTGATGAAAGGAAATCGCATTTTATCAGTTTTGCTTTACGCATGTTTCTTAATTTAATGTAGCGTTTCAGTGTATTTGAACTGAAGCATCAACTTGCTGCGTGCTTCAGAGTCGCCTGCATGTATGAAGACTTGGCAAAGCAAAAGCAGCACATGGTAGCTGATTTTGATAACTTTGCTGTGCGACATATTTTATTTTTCTTTAGTTCGATACGTGTAGTCGTTAACTAGCCTCAGATACTTGTAGACACATAACTGTAGCATTAGAATGAGTTAACATTAACTACGTAGGCTAATTTGGCCCCAAATAATTGTGAGCTGACTCGTCTCATCTTCTCGAGTTCATCGCAGCCATGAACATCTCTGTCTTGTGAGTGCAGTCTTTCCTTCGCTCCTCTAGAGCTCATGCGTGGGATTTTTACCTCAAAATGAAAATATTACCCGGATTTTTAGAGCTGAGGCAGCTCATATTTTGATCTTTAGAGAGCAGTTTTATATTCGGAGCCTCCATTGAATCAGTGAGCCAACGTCGATAAACTTGCAAGTTTTTCTTGCGAAATTGGTATAAACTTGAGATCTCGGAGGGGAAAAATGCACACTCACTTTTATGTTGGTCTATCTTGCGCGGAATACGGGCAACTCTAACGAAAGATGCAAAAGTTTCAGAATAAACACTCATTAGCTATTCGGAAGTTGCGGTGCAAGTTGCGATCAAGAAGCATTCGCTTAATGAGCAACACACCATGCAACTTAAGTGCTCAACTTGCCAGCGTCGCCCTGAGCTTCTCTAGCGGGCACCCCACACTCGCAACATCGTGGCCGTAAGATCGAAGTCACTCTTATTTACTCGTCTTGGCAACGAAATTCTCTCATTCAATAAGCGAGTTTGAGATATTTTTATTGCAGGAACTTGTAGTTGGTGGGAAGTGGAGTGTGCGCGAAATAAGCTGTTTTAAGTTTACCGTGAATTAGCGAGCTAAGCTGCTCGACTTCAAACTTAGCTAACTTTGTGCCGAGTCCAGCGCCGGGCCGTGCTAATTGGGGCTAATACTCAGCCCACTGAAATACTACGCGCCACTGGGGGAGGGATTGAATGGGGGAGCAGTTATGAGGGACTAAAGCAATAGGTGGGAGCAATGTTGAGAGGTGGGGATTCTCAGTAGAGAAGATAAGCTACTGCGAGGATGGAATAGGATGAACGGTAGGAATGGGGGCGAAGAATGGGATTGGATGGGGAGAATCAATTGCACAGAGAGGAACCTGCTCTAGAAGATGGGGATAAGAAATGCTCCAGACTGGGCATAGAAAAATGATCATTTCCGGGTACGGCAGATATTCAGCCTGATTTCCGGATACGATCCGAGATGTTCAGCCTTAACAAGAGAACTCGGAATGCTGTAAACCCTTCTCTCCTACAAAACTATTCGTCTCTTTCCTCCCTTACCTTCTCCCTCCTTCCTTCTCCCCCTTCACCCTCTTCCCCTAGCACCACCACCACCGTCTCCCTCGCTCTCCTGCGCCTTCCTCCGCCTTCCTCAGCAAATACTGAAAGCCAGAGTACTGAGAAGTCTCTCCTTCAGTAGGAACTTTTTTCTCATAAGACGGCGCCTATCTTTAGAAGGGAAGATCCCTGCAATTATAAATTTGACTTTGCAAATCATATTTGAAAGTTTTCAAAACGAAATTAACGTGAAGTTATTCTCCAGCTTTGAATAATGAGATTTTAACAAAACTGACATGCTATTGTGTGCGATGTGCACGCACTTGTGTGTGATGTTCACTCACACTAACACGCGCGTTGGATCCACAGCTGTGTCTGAGGAGCTGCCACTCCATTACACAAATTACCGTATCTCGTGTCCTGCTGATGGATTGAAGACAGCAAATAAAGTACAGTGTTAACGGAGCCTCCGTGTCTCGTCGTAATCTCCAAAAAAGCTTCGAATGTTTTCACAAGCAGCAAAATAAAAAGCGTGGAGCAATAAGAGGATGTGACGGTCTGCCTGGTGATCGATGTTCTACATACAATCTTCGCTGCTTTATTTAATTTTATAGTTTTATTTGTAGAATAGTGTGCTTCATTTTATGATGTGTTCTTTAATTTTTATATTATTATTGATCGCAGTTTTACATTCAGGGCTACTGGAGTTGAGAAACACGTGTCCTACAACATCATTAACGCTTCATTTTTTTCAAATCGTGTTATAGTGAGTTGTAAACTTCTCAATTTTGGCTTGAAGTTAATTCTTTTCGTCATAAATATCATCGCAATTTAAGTCGATCATATTACTGGAAGATCTAATTTAACAAAATACTCGAATTATTTTTTAATTTTAATTGGACGATGGTTCAGGAACGTAGATTTTGCTCATTAAAAATATACACGTATATTGTGAGAGAAGTTGTAACCTCTGTTCAGCCTTTCTTGGAGACTAAGCGCTCCTCTTGAGATACGGAACCTCATGTGTTCTAAAGAAGCTATGCTGGCGGTGTCTGCCCTCGTCAGTTCATCGTTAACGCTACTCACAGTACAGCTCTTTCGGCAGGAAGCTGTAGTGGGATGAATTTTAGAAGTACTCATGCAAACTTGTCTTGCCTTTTCTGCTTTTTTTCACTCTCGTTGGAAAACTGGTCTAAATGTAAATGTGTTCTTTGGTTGCTCGTTTTGTCGGGATGCTACCTGTCAGCTCGGTGGTTGAACTCTTACGTGAAATAACGTTTTAGAAACTTAATATGCTCGTTATGCTGGACACAGTGTGACCGGAGGTAGTTCCTACAGCTGATAGCATAACTCTTAATATTCTAGTATCTAGGATACACGGTTATTCCGGGAAATACTACTACTTGCCGTCCAAAACTGTGCATTTGAGTTGTTCAGTTTAGCAGGTCTGGTGTCCAGGGAGGCTTTACGGAGTGTTGCTGCGCGACCTGTGCCTGCACCGCCGCTACGCTTGAGTGGCCGCGCTGTTCACGCTGACGGTGCTCGCGACATAGCTATTTACATGACCGGTGTAGCATGTGAGCGCCATACAACGAGATGGTTTATAAAAAGGCAATGGTATGACATCATTGTGTCGTTTACACGGGCGGTGTAGCATGAGAGAGTCATTTTCAAGGCTGGTGTAGTATGATAAGGCTACATAATGGGCAAAATGGCACGAGAAAAACAAATACGTACATGTTGTCGGATTCCATCTAAATGGATACGAGCTCATAGCATAGACACATTGTTGGGCTGACTGGTTAGTGGACTTGTATAGGCATTTCACTTGTTGGTGTTGGTCTGTCTGCCGAATACTGATGAGCGTCTCATATGGGTCATAGGTGAAAGGGCAACTTCCATCACAGCTCACAAGTATCCAGGAACTGATTGTCGGTATTTAGAATATAGATTGTAGGTTATGAGGATTCTGTTAATAGTTATTTAGGATATCAATGATAGGAACTCGTATTTAAGATACCGATGGTAGGTATTCAACACCTATGGCAGGTATTTAGGATACCGATGGTAGGGACAATGTGACAGAAAAAACCGGTTGAAGGCTGAAACTCATAACGTAAAAAATTAATTGACGCACAGAGGCAAATTAAAATCCCCGTGAACGCGTGTATTCTCAAGTTTTATTTGGTTTATAAGAAATGCTCGAAACAGCACCTCTGCTGCTCAATAAAGAGGTTGACCCGTTTTTGAAAATCTGAGGTTATTGCGAACAGAATATCCTGATCAACAGAAGCGATTACTTTCCGGATAACTATGATAGTTCCAGGGCGTCTGGTTAGCATCTCGCTTAACTTTGATAACCCTGTCTTCGACATATCCTTAGAGAAAACAGTCCAGAAGAGAAAGGTCAGAAGTCTAGCTAGCTACTATAAGTCAGGTCAGTGAAAAATTATAGTGTTTTCGAAGCTGCTTCTCTCCCAATCCATTGCATACAAAGACGTGTGTGAAGTTACACCGTCTTGGTGAAACCAAACATCAGGATGGATGTCAACAATAATTACATTACTGGAAATTTCTATGCATTGGTGGCTACAGTGAGAATGTTACTCGTACCAGCATCTTTAAAAAAGTATAGGCCATGAACTTTGGGTGAATTTAAGCTTTACCAAACTGTTACCTTCGGTGAGTCCAAAGGCCTCTCCAACACCTCTGCTGGTTTTTGAAAACTTCATTTACGAAAGTTCTACTTATTAATAAAGTATTTGAAGCAAAACCAGACACTATCAATTCCCTTAGTAAATTATGCAGGCAGTAATCTTGAGTAGTCCGGAAAGTACAGTAATGCCAAAATTTTCTTGTTGAGGTACCCTAAAATTTCCAAAAACGGGTCAACCTCCGTATCGAGCAGCAGGGTGGCCATTTCGAGCCCATGTTAAAAACTAAATAAAACTTGAAAATATATCCTTTTATGTAGTTGTTGTTTCATCTTCTACATTCAGCATTTTTTGAGGTCCATGAGTTTACTTTTTATCAGTTTTTTCAATGCTATTCTGTATTTAGGGCACTGTAAGTATCAGGCTGGTGCAAAAGGTTTTGCCGATTTGTAAGCTTAATTTTGAGAATGAAAAAATAATTATTTTAGAAGAATATAGGCATAACAATAACATCCTTAGGCTTCTATGATCTGATTCCATCTGTGAACGAGTTTATAAATCCCTCGTTTGTGAAAATTTTTACGTTTTGAAGCGAAATATGAATCTAACTCATTTTTAATCTCTTTCCGTGATGTCAACCTAAGGCCATTTAAATGGTTCTGTAATCCTCGAAATAAGTGATGATCCGAAGGGGCGAGATCGGGAGAATATGCTTGATGGGGTAAAACCTCCCAATCAAGTTCTTCTAGGAGAGCTTTAGTCTGTCGCGCTGTGTGTGGGCTCGCAACAAGAAATACGTAGGCACAGGTTCTAAGGAGACAGTTCGCGCGGAACCCATTTTCCGAATACTGAAACCTTTCTCATTTGTTTCAGTTGGCGCACCACGGTTGTATGGGTTACATCAAATTGGTTAGCCAGTTCCCTCGAGGTTACTGTCGATTTTTCAGTAAC
Source organism: Trinorchestia longiramus (assembly GCA_006783055.1). Taxonomy (NCBI): domain Eukaryota; kingdom Metazoa; phylum Arthropoda; class Malacostraca; order Amphipoda; family Talitridae; genus Trinorchestia; species Trinorchestia longiramus. Next base: position 20,669 of record VCRD01006605.1, read on the forward strand.
AGCGGCTTCCAACAACTCCAAATCAAGCTTTTTTGAGCTACCACCTCGAACGTTATCTTTCAAGTTCAAATTTCCTAAACGAAAACGAGAAAACCACCATCTGTAATATCTCTGCTTCACAGCATTATTTTTTATATGCACTCTGAACGTTTTGTGCTGCAGCACTTGCACTGAAACCTCTATGAAACTCGTAGAGTAAAGCATGTCTATGTTCTTTAGTTGGTTTGAAAATAGGTGCAAATAATGCAGCAAAATGATTCCTTAATAGTCTGAAAGAAAGAGGGTTAAATTACTCATGATATTATAAATCAGCACTAGAAATAGACATAATATCAATTTAGATAATTTTGAATTCTTCTCTTCAAAATTGGCAGCAACTTTTACACCAACCTGATATTTAGGTTACCGACAATAAGTATTCAAGTTACTGATGGTAGGTATTTACGGTTCTAATGGTAGGCTTTCAGGAGACCAATTGTAGGATTTTCAGAGACCAATGGTAAGTATTTAGGATACAATGGTAGGTATTTACGACACCTAGAGTAAGCATCTAGGACACTAATAGTAGAGATTCAGGTCACCAATGGTAACTATTGATGACATTGATCGGTGGTAGGATCACGTAAAACGAATATGCAAAGCAAAAACCGCTTTATATTTTATGCTACTCCCAAATTAATTCCTATACAGTAGAAGATACGTAACTTGATTGGGCTTAAATGCATATCAAGCGTATATGTAGTTTCAGTGCGCATTTGTGTGAAGTTTTCCTCTCCGGTTTTCCAAGTCACGATGTGGGTCAAGATTTTTTGCAATAATTCAAAAATGACTACCATGCCTTTTCTATTTCCTGAGCAAGTTTATTAAACAAATACTAGTGGGAAAAATTTCTCCCCCCCAAAAAAATTCCGCCATATTTCGGTAATGACATCCTTGCGCTAATGATGCTCTAGCAAAACTGGCGAAATTTCTAGTGAAAGATGTAATGCATTTTACGGTGGTTGTATTGCAGTGATTGTATTGCAGTGGTTTTATTGCAGTGGTTTTATTGCAGTGGTTTTATTGCAGTGGTTGTGTTTGAGTGGTTGTATTGCAGCAGTTGTGTTGTGGTTGTATTGCTGTGGTGTGTTGCGGTGGTTACATTGCGGTGGTTACATTGCGGTGGTTACATTGCGGTGGTTACATTGCGGTGGTTACATTGCGGTGGTTACATTACGGTGGTTACATTACGGTGGTTACATTGCGGTGGTTGCGTTACAGATTACATGATCGTTCCATTAACTACGACACAGTGGTAATGAAATGTTGATGTAAGAACAAGAATATTAACCTCTTGTTTCCAGCAGGTCAAGAGTGTAACTCCGCGCGTTTTAATTCAAGGCTTGAGTTGATAGAAAAGCTATGATCGGTTATTAAGAAAGAGATGTTCATTTCGTTAAGGGTTCATTGCCACATGATATTCATGTTGACTGCCCCGCCTTGCAAATAACTGAAGGAGGGCCCTGATTTCCATCCCCAGATCACGGCAACCATTGCCTTAAACGGCAAGATCTTCATCGGTGAAGTCCGTTTTAAAGCGTGAACTGGTCTGCCCATAACCGTTAGCAAGAAGGGTTTAATCCCCTCGGACAATGTCAGTCGTAACGTAAATATGAATTATTAGGAGCTACTGTGCGCGAGATTGCGTTGATGAGATCCCTGGGGCTATAGAGCTGCAGTCGCTGCAGCTGTGCGAACGACTGGTGGGAGCAACAGCTGTAGGAGTGGTGGGTGGGAGCTGTACACACTTCAGCTGTCGACTGTCAATATATCAGCCATGTACCACCAAATATTTAGGTCTGCCATGCAAAGACATCTTTTCATCATTATGTACATGTAGCTTGATGGTTCCTTGAAAGCATCTGCTCTGCGATATACGTGAAGGGAGAGGATGGAATTCCTTGTTGCTTACGTGCGTCCTTCACCAAGGTATTCGCTGCTAGGAAATGGAAGAAAATCTAAATATCAATGGATATTTTGGTCTCTTTGGATATAGTAGATGCTCTAGTATTTCGTACTGATAAGCGTACCTGTCCCCCTTAACCAATTAAAAATTTTCTAGGAAGGATTTTATTGTATGTTCTGTAAGTGTGCAGAAATACAGACTACTGCGAGGGACGTATGCAAAAGACTTTATTATTTACTGTTTAGATCATTCCAAACGAAATCTTCATCCCGTAACCGACTTGTATAGAGTTTTTGTGTTTGCATTATCGGACCCGTCTTTTTACGATTGTTTTTATCTAAGTGAAGAGTAAAATGAAGACGAAAACTTACTTGTAATCTAATATAATTTACTACACGATGAATTGTTCCATGTCTAACGTTTCAGTTGCGTTTATGGATTATGCAAGTTTCTTCTAAGGAAATACGAGAATATTTACAAATGTTCTAGTCAATCTGAGGAAGAAATTTCCGTGGAAGCGTCAGCTAAATTCACTTAGATGGATGCATAAACTTGTTCATTGATTCATTGCTGCATTTCCAGTTAACCATGTGTAGCTTTTTTGAAGGTTTAGTTTAAAAATTTCATTCAGCGGGTATAGCTTCAGTCTGAAAACATTTTGCATTTTACACTGGCCTTTCTTGAAAAAGCAAACCAGCTTCTGGGAAATTTGAGTTACTAAGCCGAAATAGCGGCAGTTACGACGAAAGCAGTGCGCATATTTCACCGACACTGCCGTGCATAATGCGCCCCTCTAATGTGCTAGAGAAGCCTGAACTCTTGCAGCCACGCTAAAACTTCTATGCGTACAAGATAGTCATTATAAGAGCGAGCGGTTATCAAAATGGCCGCTAATGGAACGTTCCCCAAATGGGATTAAGCCATTCAATGAACCTCTCACCTGGCCTGGCCAGGTAATGCCCCTCTAGAAGGGGGGGAAGCTGAAGTGTGGAGGCTGGAATCACCTGTGCAGAAACGCCTGGTGAAAGCTAGTCAGTGATGCAAACATCTCTTACATGGATAAACGCTGCTGGTTCTGGAATACAGCCTTGCTTCTATTAGTTTGCAAATGCGTGGTTGGGGAGCCGGAATATCGCGGTTTGGTTCTAGTGTTTTCTCACCGATGAACAAAAAACTTGCTTGTAAGAGTTTAATGCTAAAGCTGCATGCCTGCCCAGTTACTTAGAGATCCACCGTTTTCGTTTCCTTAGCCAATGTATTTTGAAAATGTGTAGCAATTTCATTAGTCCTGCATTTTGTAGTTCAACTGAAATATCTAATAATGAAGAGATTCCTGAATGATACTTCGCAACATAAGCTATTCATTTCACTCTGATTTTTGTAATGCTAAAATACGTGTTACAGTTGAAGCAGTAGTGATGGAATCAATTACAAGAATATAATTTAGCCTCTTTTACTCTAAGTTATTTTAGAAGCAAGTTACTCGCTAAGTCATTTTAAATTTTTAAAAATCCTTTCTAATGTTTGGCGCTGAATTCCTTTTAACCTTGTAAAATTTACAACAAAAGATTTCTGTGATAAACAATAACGTGGACGGAAATAGGTTGGTAACCTGCCATGACTCACCGTAATTATGAAGGGAAACATTCATCACGTTTGACCTGACATTCTGTCAAGTCTATAACCCAGGCTTTGAATACAGAACTAAATGGTAAACAATTTTATAAAACTAAGAGTACATTTATAACACAAACACTCGACGTTTTGGGATTGCTTACCTCTTCTTTCACAGTGCAAATGGTTTTCATAGATGGCAGTTGGTACATTGATTCTACGCACAGTTGAACCGACTGCTACCTGATGATGCCAACATTTTCTGGTGGCGAGTGTGCTTTGCACAAAGTCTATCTTACTTGCATCCACTACTGTGATGACACAAATTACTGTATTGCAAACAATTGCATGGTAAGTTATTGCATGGCAAGTTATTGCATGGCAAGTTATTGCATATCGAACGATTGTATCGTAAATTATTACATAGCAGACTATTGCATCGAAGAATTTTGCATCACAGACTATTACATCACAGACTATTACATCACAGACTATTACATCACAGACTATTGCATCACAGAATATTGCATCATAGACTATTGCATCACAGACTATTGCATCACAGACTATTGCATCACAAACTATTACATGACAGACTATTGCATCACAGACGATTGCAACGCAGACTATTGCATCACAGACGATTGCAACGCAGACTATTGCAACGCAGACTATTACGCCATGTGTCATTGCATCACATGTTTTTACATCACCGACTATAGCATAGCGATGTTTCAGGTAACTCGTATCCCTGATACAGGATCATTATCTGAAGTGAAGCCCTACAAACAATTTTAATAATTGCAGCCTCCTTGAGTTGCGCCACAGAAATTTATTACAGCAGTTATATTAATCATGAACTGAACTCGGTCGGAGTTACGCTGATCCTCCACTATCCTCTTTTAAGGAAAACTTGAACCACTTTATGGTCTACCTGCAAGTTGCCAAGCTGCCTAGCCCTGCCTTAAACATTTTTATAGCCTCGATCATGAACTCCGAAACTTTTTTCTCAGTCTCATCTTCAATTAGGTCGGAGTGTAACTTCTGCGGGACTCAGGTCCACACATGTTCTGGAGGCTTCCAGTGAGGGTTCCAGTGAGGGTTCCAGTGAGGGTTCCAGTGAGGGTTCCAGTGAGGGTTCCAGTGAGG
>VCRD01006606.1:0-19607 GCA_006783055.1 Trinorchestia longiramus
GAGGGAGCAAGGCGGTAGGTTGGCTTTAGCTGGCTGGTGTGGGAAAGTTTTTGTATTTCCTAGTAACTGAGGCCCATTATGGCATTTTTACCGTTTCTTTTAGATTGGTGTTGGCTTCATAGACAGTAATTCTTGCATATCACCTAGCACAACAACACTTGCTAGTTTTTCCATTTTCCCTCAAGTTTTAGGTGATGAAAAAGTGCCAATAAAAGTTAAGAACTCGTGGCTGTAATATGCAGGCACCTGAAACAAATGTTCTTTCGAAGATTAAAATTTGAAAAAAGTGGAATGTTTGGTATAATGTGTTGCCATAAATGAACATGAATGTGCGTGCGTGTGTGTTTGCGTATCAGTGATCTATGCTTGTGAATTATTGGGATAACCTCATGAGGATCATTACGTTTGCTATGACTTTAGATTGTACTTTAGCAGGCTTATAGCTAGTCAATCCAAACAACAATTAAAATATAAGAAATTAAATGTAATTAAATCATTCGTGCGTAAAATTCCATTTTTCAGAATACTTCACTATATTTACTCACGAAAACGGAGTAGCGAAGCTGCGTTGCACATATTTTTGAGAAGAGCTCAATCGAATCAATGACATTAGGTGACATTCCTGACCGTGCCTTATAAGTCAGTCGACAAAATCACTAATGAGTCTACATCCTCGCATTTTGTGTCTGTTTCCTGTATTTAAAAATCGCAAAATTGTAACATGAATTCAAAATTATTTTCTGCAAAAGAAAGTTCAAGTCTAAGAAGAAGGCTTACGCTCGGGAACCCGACTCGAAAATCCCTGTTCTCATTCCAAGAGCTGAGCTACCGTTAATACTGCAGACGTGGTATTCCAGCAGACACGGTATCCCTGCAGACACTGTATCCCGACAGACACTGTATCCCGACAGACACTGTATCCCGACAGACACGGTATCCCGACAGACACGGTATCCCGACAGACACGGTATCCCGACAGACACGGTATCCCGACAGACACGGTATCCCTGCAGACACTGTATCTCGACAGACACTGTATCTCGACAGACACTGTATCCCGACGGACACTGTATCCCGACAGACACGGTATCCCGACAGACACGGTATTCCGGGAGACGCGGTATCTCAGGAATGTAAATACCTATAAATTTATTCCTTTTTTTTAATTGGTTACATCAGTTTCGATTCGTTTTGGTTCAATCGCGTCGCGGTTATATTATTTTTGCTCTTTCGTCTCTTTTTCCTCCACACGCCTGTGTAGAAATAATTACTGATGATAAAAATATGTCGTTGTCGTCTATATGCTAATCTTATTTCTTTTTATATGCGAAGATAATTTTATGTTGCATCCTGCTATTTTGCCTTTTTTCGCGTTCTTTCCTTCCAGTGTTTTGAACTCTGTGTTGAAGTGGAGATGCATGGCTATATTAGGATGAAAGAATGTTCTGCTAAAAGCCTTCAATTATAACCATGACTCCTCATTCAAACTTAGAATCACAATTATGGATACGCCCATTCTCGTAAATGATACCAGTCCAAAAACCCTGTCTTGTGCGAATTATCCACGAAAAAGTGAATAGTTCCTTTTGATTGTTCCTTTGTTTTCTGGATACGCCCCGTGTATTGCACGCAGCGCTCAAATGCACGCATCTACCTGACAAAAAAAGCTGACAACCGCATCTTGCTTGAACTGCTGTAGCTAACACAGCTAGTTGATGCTCCGCTGCAGTGGCGAGTGGTTTAAGCTGCCGCGCGTTCACTGTCAATTGTTCTTCTTGCATTCGCGTTGGCTTTCGAGTGTATGAAAAAATTGCGGTTCAACGAACAATTTCTTTGTCAGTGGAGAAAGGGTTGAAGACTTGACGACTTTCCGAAGTGGTACGACTAAAACTTTTATTGTCAAGTAAGCTCTCAATTTAAATTGCAATGTTACTTAACTGGACAGTTTTACATTTTGCTAGAGCGTGAGGATTTCGATGCCTTCGACCTTATTCGAATTTTCGTAATGTACGAAAATGCGTACAAAAATTCTAATAAGGGACTGTAATAATAATTAGATGGACTGGTAATAATAATGTTTGGATTGGTCAATAGGTAAATTTCTTCATGTCTATTCTAGACTCCAGCTAGACGACGAATTTTAGTTCGTCAGGCCTATTCAAAGTTGTGGATGTAACCCAAAAAGATTTTACTCAAATTTCTGAAAGCTTGACACATGTGTGGGGAAACGCATACTTGAAATTATTCACGTTCGCAAAGTGTTCATGTACGACAATCCCGTACTGATACTTGGCTATGTAAATCTGTACGATTGTTCAGCTTCTTTTGTCTTTAATACATAAAACTTTATGTACGAGAATTTGAAGCATTTTGAAATTCAAATTTGTAGTTTGTTTCTGATTTTTTAACCCTGAAAAATTGTGTTCTACAATATGCAAGATAGCACATTAACTAATTTGGACGCCAACTATTTAACATTTTTCCTTCATTGAACGCGGTACTAAGAACTGTGTGTTTGGTCTCTTACACCTTGCACGAAACTCTAAATGTCGATGAACATGAGCAAAAAATGTTGGTCTATTCTGTTACTTTATTTTACAGCTTTGATATCATGCCGATGGCTGATACTAATAACAATGCTACTATCAAAGTCAAGAACATAAAACAGATGCAAAAACTTAACATTTTTAACAATACATCAAGCACAAAATTGGCCGATACCAGTCGATGCTGAGGCTCTTCCCAGTTGCAGTACGACGGTGATGTATCGCATCGAACGCTTGTATCTAATCGTTTTTTTAGTGGAGCTGCAGCGATCGTCTGCGTCCATTCATTAAGCTGACGCTGAAATCTTTGTGTCGGAACATTATGTCAGAGGACAGGGAAAATTTGTGTTTTTTTAATTGTAATACAAAAAGCACCACGAACTTTTACAGCCACCTGGTGTGATTGAATGTAGTGTTGTACTACATGCATCATTTATTCACAGTTTTACATTATTGTTTACTGAATACTAGGTCCTGAAACGTTTTTGCTGAGAAATATGCCTGTATTGGTATATAATAATTTTTGGATAAATGTCCCATTGAAAATGTTTTGTCTGTATTATCATGCAGGGCATTGCTGTGAAACCTCGTTCTTCTTCCATGCATTTTCTTTAAATTGGGTCTAAACTCGCACGAGTTTTCTGCAACTATTAAGCCTACATTAATGGCATCAATAACATTTGACGTCAGCGGCACGTCAGTTTATATGCAATGACGTCAACACACCTGATGCGTCAGAATCCTATAGCCCATCAATCTTGGTTTTGACGTCCATCAGGCTAATTAAAAAAACGTTAAGGTTGATTAGACTCGTGATGGTGGCCTGCGAGCTGACTGACTACAGAAGTGTTACCAAGAGGTGACGTCAATTTAGGGTAAATTTTTCCATATTTCTCTTCTGTTTCGTCCCTGTAAATGTCTAAAGACTGAAACTATCTCACTCTAATAAGCACAACCACTACGTAGAAATTTAGCAGTTGTAGCGAAGAAATTATCACTGCACTTTAGGAGATATATCAAGTTAGTCGATTTTTCAAATTCATATGAAACCATTTCACTGAGACATAATTTTTAAAGTTAAATTTTGCGTGCCTCATGCATAGAAATGATTTATTATATTTTTGCCTCTTTCATCCTTGTCTTTCCCCTTATCCTCAGATATAAGAGGAACGTGACAAGGCACAATACTTTTAATTGTTCCACATTTTGATGAACCTCACAAAATGAATTATACTCAACAGAACGTTGAAGCAACCTGTGTATGCTGTGTATGTCCCTGTTTATGCCTTGCATGGAGTAACTTGCCGTTGTACACACGTGATCAGGCCTCTGAATAATAAGAATTAGAGACAAACACAAACACTGAACCAAGCTCTCCTTCAGTCGTGGCAGCCCTTAAACAGCGCGTCCTTAAGCCTTACTGGTGCGGCCTTCCTGGCGATGTCGTGCTGCTGCAGCGGTGTTGCCTTATAGGCCGCTTTCTTGGGGGCCTCCCACGACCCACGCTCACGTTTGGCGAGTTTGCCGTCATTCTTGGCGACATGGTTCCTTCAAGTTGCTAACTAGCGGGAAAATGCCAACTGACAGCTTAATACCGGGATCGTTGTAGCTTTTGATGATTTGAGAAACAGGTAGAAAAAATCCCCAGCCAGTCGTTAGTTTACAATAAACTGTAAGATTACGGCATTGATTAACGGCCGTAATCTTTCTCTACGGATTTAAGTTAATTTCGGTTGAATACAAGTCATTGCCTGCTTTGTAATTCAATTAAACCTTTAGCGACCAAGTGGACTATTCGGTCGCCTTTCACGGTCTTTGGGAGAATTGTTCTAATAATTAAACAGTGAGCAATATGAGGTTGCTACTGGGTTTGAACGCTTCGGCATGTTACAGCGTCGTTCTTTTGGCTGCCTGGCTCTCGGCGTGCTTCATTGCATCAGTGTACAGACGGTCTTTGTGAGCTTAAATGTAGAAACTAGAAAAACAAATTGGTCGCTAAAGGGTTAACATTTTTTTAATAGTGTACCAATACAGATGATGGTTGTCTAATAGCTCAACTGCAATGTTGGTCGCCGGTTAAAAAATAATTCTGTGGTTACCTAATAGGTCGAAATTTTTTCTTAAATATAAACTCTGTACACTTAAGTATAATAATTTAAATCTATGGCAATAAATTTGACTATAGGTTTTTCATTGAGCTGATTGTAAGCATGAAGTATCGTTATGGAAATTTAACATTTGCCTGTATATTCCTAACACCTTGTCGGTGTCTTGCCGTGTGATTCTCCTATATTATTGCTTTGTGGGAACTTCAAAAATATTTACGTATCTATGAAAACTATCGCAATAGTGAAAAAATGTCAGTAGTAAATTTTTGAATTCAAAAACTTTTTTGCACTTCCCTTGTATACTGTTTTAGCTTACGTAATTCTTTAAGCTTTGCATTTTATTATTCTTATTCCGTTTTCTACAACCTGCTGCATTTTGTTTTGATAGACACGTAATATTTTTACTCTAATGCGAGAAATACTAGAATGTAAATGTTATACTTTAGGGTCATTCTTTAATTTTTTAAAAGGCCTGTTCAGCTTTCAATGAATATGAATTACACTTTGAAAGAAAATTGAATTGGCTATTGGTCTTAGTATCAAAAATGGTCAATGTATAAATATGATCAGCAACAGATTTCATCAGTCCTGGAAATTAGTCAACTCGCCAATCCTCAGAAATCTGTGTGCTAACACACACACACATTCACGAACAGTTGAGCTGTAAATGTGTGAAGACGAAAAAATAAATTTTAAGTTATTTGCAGATACAACATCCACGTATAAATTAAAATTTCACTGAAAGAAAGGGGAAGTTTTTTCTTGCTCAAAAATTGTTCATGATCCTAGTTTACGCAGCTAGAAATCTGTTCAATTATCTACCTAGGTTTTTGCTGGGTTTCTATCCCATTGAACATGAATCATTTCGCTCGTAGCAGAAGCAGCACATGCACCCAGATGAGTCGGAACGTTCCTTGCGACCATTTTCTGCACCAAAAATTGTTAATATTTAGTTCAATACTACGTATCAAGAGTTAATATCATGAAATCTAAATTGTTATTTGTGTATTACATGGAACTGACACTCAAACTAGTACCTGATAAAATAATATTTTCGTGGCACGCTTGTCATATTAGGACTCTTTCAGCACAATGGCATTCAAATTTTAGTGTGGAAATAAACGGAAATGTGACGATAATTAAGGAGGATTATGCTCATTTTCATTACTAAATTAATCTGCTAGTGTGAACTGGTGTCTGAAGATCCTCAAAGAAACAGTTAACATCCATAATTTAGATAAATCTTAGCCTTATTTTGACGCTGCTCAGACGTTGTATTTGCAACGGAAACTGCAATGCTGCATGGGTAGTGATCTATGTAGTGATCTATGTGCATGCATATGTCCCACTTAATGATCGTTTTTGTGCAGATCACTTTTGGGCAATGGATTAAGAGGTTATTTTATTCTCTATTTAGTCTGAGTACTCTAATTTTATTTGCTTATGAGGATGTGGTATGACTCTTGTATGGTACTCATTACTCACCATATAGGTAGTGTACCGTGAGCAAATTGACGGGGACTTTTGTGGTGACAATGATGATGATGAAAGAAAGGCACCACAGGTCAGTTTTTTGTATCCACTTTCTTCTTACTGTTTGCCTAATATACAGGGTGTCCATAAAGTCTCTTATAAAAGTCTTAACATCACCTCTTTCACAAATAGGATCCCTGAAACACACAAATGCAAAATGTGATTATAATCTTTTATAAACACTGAATACAATAGATCAAATCTGAATAAAATATTTTATCAATTGAATTTGTAATAAATTTTTAAAATAGTAAAGTGACTTTATGGACATCCTGTATGCCAACCTCGTTTCCTCATGCAATACTTATATGTACTCGTTTGTAGGGCAATTATACGGATGATATTTTAATCATTAATTACATCGTTAGTATGATAGAAGGATTGTATTTTATAGTAAACTGGCCTCTTAACCCTTTATGCCTGTCTGTGACGAATTCGTCACAGTGAAAAACAATGCTTATAGCGCCTGTAATTAAAAACACAGTCTAGTAAAGGAGTGTGACGAGTACGGAACATGTTCTGTTTATGCTCAGTCAAGTGTTGCATTATTATTCGCACCGGCTTACTAGTTTCAACACAAGCAGTGCAGAAGGAGTGAACTACTAAAATTAATTCAGGCAGTAAATGGTTAAATTGATGTTGTTCTGACTTTTCATTTTGCTCTCAAGGCAAAAAATAACTTGCCCGAAAAAAAGAGTCCGTAATCGCTTGTTAATTGATCAGGATAAATTCGCCAGGTGGGAGTGTAGAATTAACTTGCTAGAAGAACATGTTAATTAGAAGGGCATATTAACCAAACTCACCAATATTTATTTTATGTTGTATAAAAGGTCTGTACTTCTTGTTGACCTTCATGACTAATCAATTGCCACTGGTCGCGTAAATCATCGTCTCTCAGATGAGACGTGATAAAAACGAGTATTCGACGAGACTCGTGACGTGGTCAGGTCTTGTGGTCGTCTTTAAGTCGTGTGGGGTCCAAGCATCGTCTTGGTTTGGGTCGGTGGTCTCGTTAGCTGTAAAGTTTCTAGAAGTAATCGTAGTTCTGATTTTACTTCCAGCCAAAGATTTTTCTATCGCTACTTAACAAACAAAAAAGTATGCAAAATGATTATTCTCTGTAGACGTCTAGACAGATTTTTAAATCAGCCCTTATTTGATTGTTAAGGTGATGTGATCTTAATTTTAATATGGATTCAAAATTTTAAACTGATGGAATGTGATTAGAAAAAGTTTGAATAGATTTGTGTTCTGGATACGAGTAAAATTTGTTTCAATTGAAACAGTGGCATTGAAACTATTCTTTTGCTGTTAGCTGCGAATTCTCAATTGGATGCATGGCTCTTGAGGGTTCTTAAAGAAAACAATGTAGACTTCCACTGCAGTGCTTCATGCAACCAGCGCTGCAATATACTTCTGCTATTGAGATTTGGAAACTATATGGATATTATGAAACTATATGGATAGTATGGAATTATAGGAATAGTTCCATATAACGCCAGCCATATATACATATTAATAACGAGTAGTATGTATATCTGTCATTGATACCATGCAAGTGTTGCAAGACTGCTACCTAATGTTAAGTGCTCTGCAAGTCCTGTCATACCTAAAGCCTGTAGTTACCTGTTCTCACACGGACCTCTGATACGCACCAAGCATTTTACTACTGTTTCCTCTTTTATTTCTTTCCGTGCCAACTTTGTTTATCTGGTACTCTGTGCCTCACTAAATTTTACAACCGTTACATGTGTGTATTCCGACCTTGACTCAAAGCATTCAAGTGTCTCCTCGCAAGTGTTAGTCAAAATCAACACGATGAGGCTCTTTATGCGTTAGTCAAGAGTGTAATACGAGACTTCTGATATGTTCATCAAGAGGATGAGAACTCTTGGTGCGTTAGTCAAGAGTGGGATACAATATTCTGGGTTTGTTACATAAAAATATGACGACTATTAAAGCGTTAGTCAAGGGTGTGACTCGAATTTTTTTGGCGTGTTGAACAATAATGTGACGGTACCCTGGGTCCGTTACTCAACAGTATGACAACTTTTGACGCGTCAATCAAAAGTGTAGCACGATGACTCTTGATGCGTTGGTCAGGAGTGTGACACGATAAGACTCTTGACGCGTTAATCAAGAGTGTGACACGCTAAGACTCTTGATGCGTTGGTCAGGAGTGTGACACGATAAAACTCTTGACGCGTCAATCAAGAGTGTGACACGATAAAACTCTTGACGCGTTAATCAATTGTGACACTCTAAGACTCTTGACGCGTTGGTCAAGAGTGTGACGCAAGGCTGCCGCTTCCCTGGTGCGGTCAACGCTAGCCCGGCCTTCAGTTTGGTACTTTTACCATCACTCTTAACCTGGCGCTTCCTCTGGAGCTGTGCACTGTAGCGGAGACGCGTGGGACTTTTAATGACAGTCTCAGTGCTTGTATTTTTCAGGACACTTGATAAAATATGTTGCGTTAACATGAAAACAACAGGCTTTGGTTCGCGGGCATGAACTCACGAGTAAAAGTATATGTACTCATGAGTATACAAAGCAAAAACCTTACGTCTAAAGTGATCTCCTGTTATCACTATGACAACACTGTCTAAAGTCATAACTTAAGTTGACTGACTATCCGAACGTAAACTTATATATTTTTTGTTTTCAGAAATGCATCTATGCGCATTGGAGCTTGTCAGGACGCTTATGTGTATTTTTGCCAATGCTTCTGTGCTTTGTGATGCATTAACAGATGCGTGGCTACAAAGTTTAAATATAGTGTTAGGGGTATGCGTTAGAAAAGTATTATTTTCAGAATTTACTTGGCAAGTATTGAAATTCAAATATAAATCGTGATGTACTATTAAAGCGTACGCAGTAATTTATGAAATGCTTTTTCATATATTTGTCAATAACTGACATCGCCTGAAAAACTCAAGTATGAGACGAAACGTGAAACTGGAGACTTGGATGTGAACTTAATCCTGGTTTCATGAAGACGTCAAAGATTTGATGTCCCCCTGGAGTATATTGAGTTGAGCAACTACCGAATCAACAGACTTTCATGGGAGCATCTTTTGAACTTAGTTTATTGTTACTTCAAACTTATTTCCAGTTTCTGTACTCATTTGAAGAGCTGCTTCTATGCCGTTTGCACAAACATGCCGTACAAACTATTACACATTTCCTTACAAAATTCATCACTATATCTTCACAATTTTGTACAATTTAGTGAGCTTGTTAAATTGTATTCTAAGATCATGTAGAAAAGCAATTTTCCTGTTCTTAAGCTGGGGAAATACTTTCCCCCGTGCATTATGGTACCTCTACCCCTGGGCGTCTGAGACCAGCTGAACATCCTTGCATTATCTTTAGTGAATTTCTTCTTAGACGGAAGAGAAATTTAGGCACGAACCCAGAAAGTTAACGGGGCCGTGTCTTGTCGAGTGTATGGCATTTTGTTGACGCATCTACTCAAGCTCATTCTTTTTTAGATAGAATATCGAAAATGATCGAGTCTAGGACGCTGAAAAACTGAATGCAGCTCTCCTAAAACTAACTGCAAACTTTATCTACGAATAGGATATAAGGAATATGATATGGATGCTCGCTGAGCATACTGCGCTTTAAGTGACTTAAAACCTTGTTTCAACTACTGGTAACTACCTCAACTGTCGAGCTTATTTATGTTGACTCGGTGGTGTTTGAGAAAATCTCCATCCAGAGGTTTTAGGAAGGAGAGTGCATGTTTATTTTAAACCAAAAGGTTCGAGATTATGGTGATACATTTTTGTGCCCGCAGCAATCAAAGCTCCTTCAACGTCACTGAGAATATTGTGATCGTCACAGTTCAATTTTCGATTAGCAGAAGAATTCCAAATAATTGAGAAAATGCATTTATGAACAATTACATCAGAACTAGTGCAACTTGCAATATCGTAAAGAAAATTTTAATTTGCGTCGCATGGCGAACCCAGCCTGTCCATGCGCAGCGTATAAAAACTGACCTGTATTTGTTGGACCTAAAATTGCACGTCTCCGATAGCCATATAGAACAGGCTCATTCCTTAAATTACCAGCTACGCCAAGTTTCACTGTTTTTAGGTTTTGCATGGGCTGCTAGATCAAACGCGCACGGTGTAGGTACGAAGGCCTGGTGTGTCATTTATGTTAATTTTATTTTACGGTTGCAATTTGTGTTGATAGCGTATGAATTTTTATTGTGGCTTAACAAATGAAGTATGAATTTCCTACGCTGAGAACAAATTATTTTACTCCACTTTCGATCATTCATACGATACAGACCTAATCATTTTCAAACTGATTTTCCGCAGTTGTCCGATGTGCTCAAAGAAATGCGTTTACGAGTATAAGTTCCTCTGAAACTTTTTTGTCATAAGCTCGCCCTTATTTCCACTATTGATTTATTGTGTCGATTTTGCTCGCACAAGATATAAAATAGAAATAAATTTTACAGTGCAGTGCTTCACTTGCACGTTAAATATTAATAAACCCGGGTATTTTCTTCTTACCTGAGTTCGTAACTTTAAAAACTGAAATTTCTTATTTTTCACCCTCTTCAAGTCCAGCTATAAGCCACACAAAAACATCAAACCTGAACACACTTTACTATTGCGTTTTTGCACGTCTAACCAGTGTAGAGCGTAGCATGTATTTATGAAAATTATTTTTATATTTCTTTCATGATGGCTTTAGTGCGCACAAGGAACACCAACGAGACTCCTGTTGTGGATTCTTTTTTTCGTCTACCGAACTGGTCCTCTGCTTCTCTTAGTCTTGCCCTCCATAGCGTCGCCTACCTGCAAATCAGAGTCGATTGATTACAGCAGTTATAATGAATGTCCAAATGTTTTAAAGCCTTCTGGGGCTGGTTGTGCTTCTTACAGCATGAAAACTTCTAGCTGTTAGTGCAACAGTAATATTGGTTCGCTATGAGAGTCGTACTTTTTCTTCATTATCTTGGTTTCAGTATTTGGCCGTGGAAAATAATGACGGCTGTGTGTTCTACGCTTGTATTATTGAAGAAACTGTGGGCTTGCACCATTGGATTAACGAGTGAAGCAAACTGATGCTAACAAATATCTATAATAATAATAATTTCATATTCTCACTCACGGTAGATTAATGGCTCAAATGAAACGTCCCTCAATGTTCGCTATCAAAATACTTTTGCTTGAAACAAGTTTGTTATGAAGCCACATATGGTTCTCGTGCTCACTGGACTTGCAAAACCGCATAATGGCCTGACACTCGAAGAGGGCGAATCCCATTTTCTTGTGCTTCAGTTGAGCTCTTTACTCGTAGGATGAAAAGGTTGATGTTAAAGAATTTTGGTGCTATTCGCTTCTAAATTGTTGTTTCTGACGCAACTGATATCATAGCGCATCAGTACAAAAGAGAAGACAAGATTATTGCTCTTGCAATGGGAAACATGTCCGTAGTAATTCTGCAGTAATACTAGATAGGCGGTAGCTAAGTACTTCTTCATCTGTTATAAGACACATGACATTACTTCCTACGTGTGGGCCTCCTTGAGTACATTGTAAGAAGACAAACCATTTTAGGAAATTGTCAGTATGTTTGCAAGGAAGTGTAGTTAAGAAAGCATACAAATGACTATTTCAATGTTATTAATTTCAATTGGTTTCATTCCATGATTAATTCCTATACAGTAGTCTCGACCTTGTAAAACAATAAGACGTATAAGCTTATTGCCAATTTCTCTCGGTATGCTTATAATTCAATAATCAAAATATGATGCTGCCGTACCTCGTATATGAACTTAAAAACGCGTACGTTTATTTTTATTAACATTTCTCTTCGAAGATGACATTGGGAAATCGTCCACTAAATAGGGTAGGCTGCTGGCAAAAACATCGTGAACTTCGTAGACAAGTTGTTAGTGTCCGCTTTCAAATGTTTTCGTGTCGTTTACAGAATAAGTTCTGAACGAGAACTTCTAGAACCTGAACAGCATATCCACAATGCATGTTTGCAAGTCAAGGGTATGTTCTTAAGCATGTACGGTGCGCAGGGGCGAGACGGCTGGGAAACTCGACAAGATCAGTTTCCTGGTCACTGATGAATGCCGTCGCGACTGTGAATGGCGGGAAAGTTTGACCTAGAACAACAAATTCTGACCGTTCTTTTATGTTGTTCCTCAAAGTGATTCAAAATTGCGGCCTTGAAAATTTATCAAAACTACACTCCAGGAAACTCAGTTTGATTGATGTATAGTTACAGCACTTTTTTTGGTTGAAATCTTCTGAACAGCCATTTTTTAATAAAGGACCGGCAACTAATTAAGAAGAAGCAACAGAGTACAAGCATCGTAAATTTAATTATTGTTTCATAGCAGGTGGCCATCAGATGAACGTGCCTCCAGGCAGGCTTAAATTGCTGTCAGTGGTGACAGTGCGGAAGTGCATGTGACAGTCTTCTGGCTTCCTGACCCTGGAACCAATGTTCCCCACAAGGGAAGAAGAGGTTGTCTCCAGAGTGTAAATGACCCGTAATTGTTCGTATTTACTATTGGGCTCAGCTATAAGAAATTTCCTGTTTTGGTGAAATATGCTTATTCTTGAATTACTGAATAATTTCAATCAATAGTATATTCGTCATATTTAACAGTTATGGATTGTCATTTAGCGAATCTCTTGTAAATTCCTCTAAGGCTGTAATATTCAACCTTCTGTAGCTCAAGAATTTGTTTACTTCTTGTTGTTTAGAAAGTTGTTTTGTTCTTGTGCGAATGTTTTTACTTTGTCTTCTGAAATGAAGTTGTTATTTAGACCATTTCGCAGCGAGGGAATAATGAAAATCTCTTGGAGAAATCTGGTGGCTAGGGCTGGACAGATAAGCATAAATCCAACGTATTTGTAATTACGTTGTTTTATGCGTCGTACATATTTGTTGAATGAGGTTGTGCATCATCAAAAAGCAGCTCTGCGTTTCTCCTCTTGGTAAATGCTGGGTCTTTCCGTACACGATTCTCATTCACAGGTTGCAGTTGTTCGCAGTATACGTGAGTCTGCATTCAGCGTTTGAGTGCGGTTTAAATTCTCGAGATAGATAATTCTACGGTGATCCAACCACGCTCAAGGCATAACTTTTCCACGAAAAATTTCAGTTTTAACATTCATGACATTTTTCACTGCTGATGTAAGAACGACCGCTCAATGCTCTTTATTAACTGATGATGTCGTTTTAAGGTTAAAACACTGAGAATTTGAGGCACGTAGCTACATGCGTCTCCAATAAACGGAAATTACTTCGGATTAAAGTCAATATGCCGCTTACAAGTTTAATCCTACCGATGTTGGTCGTCACTAATGCCTTTACTAGAACTAGTAATTTTTGGTGCTGTATATTGTTTTGGTTTGAAGAGAGAGTATTTACCGCTTATCATGTCTCTGAGCTTTCGTCGATTTTATCTTCAAAATATTTGTTATGTATAGTTTTGTGTAATACGTGTTCTATGCCCACACTTCCTCTATATTGACATTTATCATTTTCTAAATACTGGAAAATTTTAGAAGTTAAAATTCCAAAGAAAACTTACCATTATGTATCATCAGTATGAAAGGCATTCACGGGATAAAGTCTACTAATTGTATTCTTCGTTTGTAAGACAGATTTTAGTTTTGTTTCATTGTAGTGTTTTATAGAGTAGGAGTTATTTGTTTATACGGCGTTACTCATTCAAATCTATCGTTTCGACCCAATTCTAAGAAGCCAGGCTGTTCGGTTGCGTAGGTCAATAAATAGGATAAGTGAATTTTAATTAATGAGTAAACATACGTACTTCTCAACGAATAGTTCAAATAAAAAGATAAATCACGCGTACGTTGAGTAACCTTCAAGCAAATTCAAATATTTCTCAACTGTAACCCTAGTAAAATGTTCAGCCTCCTAAATTGATTTTTCACTTTTTCCCGAATTCAATGCTTGCTTTTTGCTAGCTTGGGCTTACCAGTGTATAAGCATGTTGTGGTTAAAATCATGGTAACCAGTTTTTGCCCTGTGCGTCTGCGAGATGAGTAGTTTTCTTGTCGAAAGGTTGACCTTATTTTAGTGCAGAAATTTGTAGCTTAGGAGCAGAAATTATCGGA
The DNA here is from genome assembly GCA_006783055.1 of Trinorchestia longiramus. NCBI lineage: Eukaryota > Metazoa > Arthropoda > Malacostraca > Amphipoda > Talitridae > Trinorchestia > Trinorchestia longiramus. Next base: position 14,318 of record VCRD01006606.1, read on the forward strand.
TAGAAAAGGATGTTTGCAAGTTACACTATTGTAAAATTCCCTCACTCGCTTCTGAACTTTGCTCCGAGAGTTAACTCTTCCACGGTGTAGAATTAGGTCTTAGCGATCAGTCAACACCGTTTGTTACGCATGCCTTACTTCATACACTTGAATTTTACAGTCATTGGAGAAAAATAATTAACTTTAATTGACTACGTTTTATTAAATTTCGAAACACCCTGTGTATAACATTCTTATGCCTCTGATGACCTATAATTAAGATACCATCATTCTACTTCACAAATTAGTGCAAAGGAAGTTGATTCATTTAGCTTTGACAACGCACATTGAAGTGTCACACTAAAATTCGATGGCGGAACTTGATTCGTTTCCCATCAACACCTGAACGAAATATCAAGTCTTTTAATCAAGCTAGGGCTCTAAAAATGTCAGAGAGGTAATAAATTTAGGTGTTATTAGTTGGGTATTTTGCGTTGCGGTTCACCGATGTTGTAGCTACTTCCTCGTCTCCTTTGAAAGAAACTTCTCTACCTCTGTCTTCACTTCCTACTCTTGAGAAAGGAGACACTACTACCTCGAGGGCAACCTCATGTACTGCGGGAAGAAATTTTTTGGACTAAATTGATCGGTTTCAATCTTCGGAGGCAATGCGTTCCGTATGAAAGACCGTTTTCGCCAACATACGCAAAAACTCAATCCTTACGTGGGTATTCCACTCGCATTGCAACATATAAGACTTTTACAAGTGGCTAAGATTTTCTAGATTGTGGCGTAAGAAAAGGCACGCAGTGACTTCCTCCACCACGCTCGTACAGGAATTTTCTACTCGAGTAAGCGCGAAGGTTCTTGGATCGTGCCCCAAACCCTCCTCCCGTTTCCCTCGAGTGACCCCAGATGTTTGGTCATTTCCTGTCGTAGCCTGAGCTCAACATACCCGCATTTCTCTTGCTGTTTTTACCACAAATGATGGTTATATTCTGGAAGGTGTGCCCTCGTATTTTGATTTCAAATAAGAAACTTGACTCATTTTCGTCTCTACTTAGAGGTCCTTGTTTCTGATTATACTAAGTTAAACTTCTACTTTTTTAACCATACAATTATACATATACACTTCCATTAGAATCGATGTTAACAAATTAAATCTTATTCTATTCAAACGAATTAACCTGGAACAGTGAATTCGAAAATGCATAGCAAAGTTCGTTACCATATTTCTAGTTTATTTTTAAGAGAACTCAATGAATTAAACTTGTCAAGTCTACGTAATTAGTGAATTAGTGTTGCTGACTTAGACTTGGGTATTTGAAAGTACAAGATGAACAATACTATTACTTAATTTTTCAAAATCTGCACCGGCCTGTGAGCGTGATTGTCGGTCGGAGACCAAATTTTATTCTGGCATTTAACGTTCATCTATCGCTGGGCTGCAATTTTCCCGTTACAAATAAAAGGGTGGGGACTTCTTGCTTTAGTTCGTATTTTCACAAACAATTTCTATTGAGAAACACTAGATACAGTCGTACGTGATTTGCTGCGTCGCAAATGTAGTATGCGTTGCGTGACAGTTAATTTAGTTCGACATTTTTTCCTACGCACACGAATATATTATTTTATTGGTTGAATAATCTATGGTTTAATGTATCGAAGTCGATTGTTGTACGCAATAAATTTTATATTTTTACTGCCGTATCACCATAAATTTTACTACGAAATTTTTATTTTTTCCTCGAGACCAAGAACATTACGCAATTTAGAATTATTTCTCCATCATAAGTTGCAGATTTTTTCGTTCATGCCTGATCGGTTGTACAGGTGCACGTAACGTTGGTGTCTGGTGTTATCAAGATCTAAGAACGTAATGTCATCGAGGTTTGCTTTCAGCTTTCTAGCGTTTGCTACTTCACGGGTCACTGCAGGCAGACACAGAGGAACTCCTGATTGTTAAACCTGCTGCGGCCTAAGCCCATCGTTCGATTTCACATGAAGAACTTGAGCAATGGATCTTTTCAGAATGTATTGATTCTCGTAGTTTTCATATGCGTGAAATCAATGGGGGTTACTTTGCCGGTCCTCACTTCACCGAAAATTGAAGTGCTTTTATAAGGTTTTTTGGATTCAATCTCATCAAAAAAAGTGGTTTTCCCATTTAATAAGTAAATCCAGAAACTTAAGCACAACTCTGCGTCTGCCTTGCTCAAGTGTAACGGGAATTCAACGGAATTTTCTGTTCAGTTTGTATAATTTTTACGTATTTCTAGCTGTTGGAGCTGGTCACTTATCTTTCGCCAACATGTAATGAATAATTCTTCACTGTAACTGAAACGATATTTCAATAGTGAAACGCAGTTCCCCGAAAGTGGAATTTTATACAGATTTTATATAAACGAAACTTTAATACGAACATACAAACGACAAGTGTCGTACCACTGTGACGTCATCACAAAAGCTACAATAGAAATTACAGTAAACTTATGTTCAGTGTTGGGATAGCTTGCGTGGAACAATGAAACACGCATGAATAATTTATGTGACCCTGGTGCGCTGCTTGCGCTAGCAAACTCTGCACGACCGTTGTTTCCAAAACCTTTTTCAAATAACATCTCTGTGGGACAGGTGCGATTGAGATACCTCGCACTTTCCTGAGTTAAAGAGAAAATCGAGGCACGAAGATCATGAAAATAAAAGTTAAATTCTACTAATGACTCTGTACAGCTAAGGCATAAAATTTCCTGCAGTAAACGTTAAGAACTATGCAGGCAGGAGGCAGAAAAATGTCTCGCTCGGCTTATCAATGTTTTAGATGTTGTTCGTCATACTTTCTAAAAACAACACCGAAAGCAAGATTCGCCCACCTGTATAATTGGTGTTTTCGGAAAGTGTTGTTTGTTCTAAGTTGAGCTCATTTGAAGGCGTTAGGAACTAACAGTATTAGTTACACTCTGTGTTGCCCAAACTGTGCACAGACGGGAAAATATTCTGGCATTAAGATCCTGGGAAACATTCGGAAATTAATTCTTCACCTTCGTTTCTTGTTTTTATAAATATGATTCATGAGCTAAATTTTTGAACTTTTTTCCTCAATAGCGATTGTTTCTGACCAATGCCAAAAGTTGTATGCACCATCTGTTTCCGACCAGAGAGAGTATTAACATCAAATTAATTCATTTGTTTCGGAGAAACTGACAAAATACATTTTATTTTATGTAAACTTTGATTCAATGAATGTTAATTAGGCACTTATTTTCGAACTGTTAAAAATTACGAACTCTTATGTATAACCTAGGTTTGAGCTGCATTGCGCAACATCAGAATGACAATAGGAAAAAATATCTTGAGTAATCAGTTTGTTTCGAACTCATTATCAATAAATCTAGTGGTAGAAGTGAAAAGTGCAGTTCATGTTTGTATGACTGAACTACAAGGCGCTACTTCAACCATCCCTTCTACTTCAAACCTTGAAGATGCCTTGAGTGCAGCTTCGCGTGAAGTAGCCTTGGCCCTCGTTATATATACACCTTCTCTGGGCAAGCTGTCTCGACACCACCACTCACTGGCGGTCACCAGGTGGTTCTCCCGTGCTACCTGTTGTTGCTGTGTTGAGTCTACTTCTACATTCGAATGTGAGGTGAAAAAGGTTTCATTACTTTAGAGGAGGCACTTTAGACGAACGTTTTAACTTGTTGCAGTGGGTGCCCCAAAAGTGTCGACACATATTGTTTCATGTAAATTTACATATAATTGTAAAAATTGCGTGGAAAGTAATGCATCTGATTGCAACACTAACAGAGATGATGCATGCACATTTTTATTCAAGGTATCCTTCTCGTTATCTCACAAATTCTTTTAATTTCTCTGGAAATGACTCAACAGCGGCAAGTGATATCTCTTGAAGTTTCTTTGCTCCCTCGCTTTTCAAATATAATTTCAACTGTTTCATTGATGAAGCATAGATGGCTGTTGCCCAAACTGCTCTCTCTAAGGCGGACCACACACAGAAGTCCATTGAATTGAGGTTTTGGTTAGGAGGTCACTTCTTCCTAGGAAAAGTAAGGAACATTGTTTCTAAACTAACTCTGATTCCTGTAAGAGGAGTGAGCGGGTGCTCCATCTTGTAGGAAGAGGAATTGTGCTCCTTGTAACATGATCAAGCTGAAGTTCTTTACCACTCGTTCCAGGATCTGCTCTTCGTAATTTTGTGCATGGATTTGAACTTTCTTTGGATCAAAAACGAAGGGGAGTTTTCCCATTTGCTGACACTCCTGCTTAAACCATGTGAGAAGTATGTTTTTAAATTCGCCGAACGTTCTTAACTTTTCAAGTATTGATGCAGTGTTTCTTGTACGATTTCTAGGATTTTGATGATTCAAAATTTGTTCGTGTGAAAATATTCTCATCTGTGAAAAGGATAAGAATTACGAGCCGACGAAGCAGCGGAAGACTTGTCTCTCCCCATTATCGCTTAATCAGACTGGGAACGGATCTTGCACGAATATATTAAGATTACATCACTTCAAAATATGTATTTGTTAAAACATCTAAAAAACGGAAAAATAGGTACTCGCTTGCTTGTACGATGCGAATTTTGGAAAGCGTCTCTATGTTATCAGTTGGACTCGTTTAAAGTTAAGCGTTCTGATTGTGTCATTAGTTATGACCATATAATATGTTTCTTTGTTTCTATTAAACAGAGGAAATTTTTCCTATCTAAAGACTTGTTATAAAATTGTTCCCCTTTTTACGTGGTAACTGACAAATTTACGCGTCTCAACAGTGACTTCTACGTTTATATTGAATAACATTAAAAAATTTTTGTTCAAACTTAAATGCTAGTTGTTAATGTTGTTGTAGATAGTAATCACTGTCATGTGTTTATATGCCGATCCTTACTCTTTTGTGCATTCTTTTGAAAATCTCTCTTTGAGCAAAGAAAGCAATTAGTATTGTTGCGTCAATCAATACTCGCGTAAAAATATACGCCTGCATTTGGACGATGCATAAGTCAAAAGTATACATCATGTATCACGACGCACGTTCACGCACGTTTACGTATCATAGACACACGCTCACGTATTATAGGCCCGTGATCACATCAGAGATATGCGATCGATTGTTTGTAAAAAATATGCGTGCGTTCAGAACAGTGGCCCAAATGGAGCGTTCTGTCAGGTCTGCTCGTGCGGGTGGGTGCCAAAACGGCGACGCCCTCCATGCGAGTAAATTTTTTAGCGCAAACTCGTGCTGATTTTTTTTCAAACTCGTCCAGGTGCGCATCATCAGCTTCTGAGCCCCG
>VCRD01006608.1:8921-21513 GCA_006783055.1 Trinorchestia longiramus
ATATATATATATATATATATATATATATATATATATATATATTACTTCTGTAGGGGCATAGATGCCTTATTTCATTCAAAGATATCGATTGAACATTTGTTATGAATTATTGTTTTAAAATTACCATCTATTACTATTTAGTAATTAAAATTACTAAATTGCATGCTGCAGTTAAAGTTCCATGGTTATCACCACACACAATCTAAATTAAAACAAAATTAACACATGCCTGCATACGGAGACGTTTTTTAGCTTGCAATAAACTGTGTACCGTAACTGAAACAAACGAAAATTTGGCTGTATAATTACTAAGTTATTCATTGAACATTTGTACTGCACGTAGTATCATTATTGATGCATACACAAACCCAAAGAATTCATAAAATGAACAATTTAGTCACTAGGGTTAGTGTACATACACCACCGATACTGCATCTTCAGAGATTAAATACATGCATTTAAAAATTAATTCATCAAACGACTTATAATGAACATCACGCCTCGACGTGGTTTCCTTTCTCTCATTGTGAGCAGTGAAGGGAAGGTTTTGTAGTCAAGGTCTGCATCAATTTATTAAGAAACAATCCGTAATATTTCTTCAGTTCCGGACTAAATTCGTTAATCCTGGGCGGTGCCGAGCACCAATCAGCGATCAGGAAGTAACCGTACTGATACAACGTCACTCCGCCCACTTTTATGTGTTATATGTAGATGGTGTCCCTAAAAAATGCGTACCTCTTTTAACCCTTTCGGTCCCATAATTCAAATAGACGGTATTTTTCGAAAACACCGGTTTTGATCAATTATTTGGGATACTAGCAAATAGGAAATGGGCGGTTTTCTCTCATACAGGATTTAAATAATACATTATCATGGTGGCATCTCCAGTAGCCGTCAGGCTTTTGATGCACGATAATTCCTATATACGTAAGGTAAGGACAGCGGGTACCAGAGATGCCGTCGGAACCGAAAGGATTAAAAGGCTGTGGTTTGAATACTACTGGTAGATGTACATACTTAAGGTAGGTAACAACGAGTTTTAAGTACTAAATTTAAAAGCCTATGCTTTGAGTACTACTGATATTCATAAATTGAACATAAGATAAATAACAACGAGTTCTAAATACTAAATTTGAGAGGCTGTAGTTTGAGTACTACTGGTATCCATAAGGTGTCCATAAAGGGAACGACAATGTATTTTGGACACAAAATAAAACTTTAGATCATGCTCTTTGGAATGAGACTTGTCCCAGCCTCCTAGCACCAGTAATATTCAAACAACAGCCTTTTCAAAATGTACACATTTTTTGGGACACCCTGTATGTCCCAGTTTCACAGGCCGCAGGAAAATGGTTCCACCCATTTGTAGGTTCAATAAAAGCGAAATAAAGTACAGAACGAAATATTTGTTTCCATTTTCAAAAAGTGTATTCATGTTAGTTTCATTTATTTTGGTTCCTTAACACATTTTCAAAAATGCAAGCCAAAATTATACATATACATACGACCATATGGCGGCAATCAAATTTGCTTCGATTAAAACCACGTTTGGAGTTGGAGACTGTGATGTTAGACTTGGAAACTGTTAAGTTGGAGTTGGAGACTGTGGAGTTGGAGACTGTGGAATTGGAGACCTCACAACCATAATCTCCCCTCGTTGTAGCCATAAGTTCCAGCCATAAGTGTCATCACAACCATAATCTCGTCTCACTGCACCCATATGATCAATAGATCCGCTTCCTGACTGCGATTCTTTACAAAATTAATTCTGAAATCACACACTTCTTTTCAAACTCTGAAATTACAGACACTTTACAGTGAGCAGAGAGAGGCCGTGGAGGTCGGTGGGAACTGCTTGTGGTTACATCATGCCTTCTAACTCAATAATACGCAAAAGTTTATGAAAAAATACGGTTCTTAAAAAAAGATGCGGGGATTCAAGGTCGAGGCAGTGTTCGTTTAAAATTACCTGTTGTAAAGTGGGCAAATTACTTGAATTTAAGGGTCACAAAGTGGCAGCTAGGTCTACTTTTACTGGTCATGTTACGCGTGAAGTGGTCATGTTTACGTGGTCATGTTATGCGTGAAGTGGTCATGTTATGCGTGAAGTGGTCATGTTATGCGTGAAGTGGTTATGTTACGCGTGAAATGGTCATGTTATGCGTGAAGTGGTCATGTTATGCGTGAAGTGGTCATGTTATGCGTGAAGTGGTTATGTTACGCGTGAAATGGTCATGTTATGCGTGAAGTGGTCATGTTATGCCTGAAGCGGTCATGTTATGCGTGAAGTGGTCATGTTATACGTCACTTTGAAGTCACTTTGAAGAAGGTGAAGCTGGTCCAGAAGTTGCTGAATTGTGCTGAATTTTGTTGAGTTTTGGTACTTAAAATCTAGACCCAGAAAAATCAATCAAAAATGAAAAAAATTGCACAACTTGTAAAAATTTTTATTGGGGATAATTTTTTGGAGACAATGTTTAAAGTTGCGTAACGTCATGTGTGTTTTCATGTTTAACTGTTGGCTTGCAGTAAATATTCTTCACAATACGCAATATTCCTCTCCGTATATTAGAAATAATATTAAAAAACGTATTTTCACGGAGAGAACACTAAAATTTATAATAATCAATTTCTCCGGAAAGAGACTAAAAGTTATAATGGTCAACTTGTACATAAAGAGAATAGAATAGAATAAGGCAATAGGAACGAGCCGTTTGGCCCATTCTTGTGTTGATACCCAAGTCCCATGCCGTCTAAAGTAAATCCATCAGTCATGCACGTACACCTTAACCACGTAAGTCAATTCAGTCATGAACATGCATTTCACCCACGCACCGGCATTTCTGTCACGCGCATTTATCTCCATCATATACTAGCCCTAAAAAGTTAGGGACATAGAGTTAGTACGTTGTAATACTGGGGAGTTCGTAATCCAAAATTTGTCTAGAAGATTTTTGAATGTGTTCATAAAGCCAGCAGAAACTATGTTTTCTGGCTGCTGGTTTCAAGTTGCAGCAATTTTAACGGGATAAAAGTTCATAGCTTGAGATGTCTTGAAGTTTCTCAGTAATAGTTTTTGACCGTTATTTCTGGTTCGTACGTTACCGTCTCTTTCGAAAAGCCCTTCCAGAGTGACATTGTTAAGCCCGTTAAGATACTTAAAGGTCTCAATAAGTTGGCCTCGCAGTCTTCTTTGTTTTAGGGATATAAGTTCAAGGCATTGAAGACGTCTTTCGTAGCTGAGATTGTGGAGTTCTGGAATCATCTTTGTTGCTTTCCGCTGAATTTTTTTCATTTCATTAATATCTTTTCGTAAGGTAGAAGACCAGAGTTGTACTGCATATTCTAAATGAGGCCTGACTAGCGCTTTATAGAGCGGTAATATTATGTTCTTTGACTTGTATTCAAAGTTTTGTGCAATGAAACAAAGAATCCAGCTCTCATTTTTGACGATTTTTTCCACTTGTTTGTCATGTTTGAGATTTTCCGTGACTATGACGCCTAGATCTTTTTGTTGCTGGACTGTTTCAACGGGTATGTTATACATCGTATGTTGGAAATGCCTGTTATTCGCACCAACGTGCATTACTGAACATTTTTCAATGTTGAAGCTCCTTTGCCAGGTTTCGGTCCTTTGTAGAAGACTGTTGAGGTCTGATTGGATAGTTGCTTTGTCCCTTTCAGTGAATGCTCTGTGACAGAGTTTCGTGTCATCGGCGAATTTGTTGATTTTACTGACGATTCCAACATCAAGATCGTTGATGTAGATGATGAAGAGGAGCGGGTCTAAAACGCTCCCTTTAGGGACTCCTGATGTTACAAGCGTTGAATCACTTGTTTCATCGTGAATCACCACATGTTGAGTGCGACCTGTGAGCCAGTTTCGTATCCATCAGGAATAGTTGCCTCGTATTCCATGAGCTTCCACTTTGGCCATGAGTCTTTCGATTCATTTAAAGGTTATTTGAAAACATGATATAATTTCAATTTATATTTTCAGTGAAAAACCACGAAATCGAAATAATATCAATGGAGTTTTGTTGTACGTACAACATATACGGGCAGCGGGTTCTTTCATGGGTTTAGGATCATCGATTACTTGTCCGCCCTTTAACATCTCTTTGAAATGATAGCAATTACAAGCTGGGGGAATCTAGAAATAATTAAATATGCACCGCTAGCCAAAGAAATTAGAGTTCCTCTTCCCGAAGACGACCGAGGTAAGGGCCATGGATGTGAAGGTCAGTACCCGCAAGTGTAAATAAATCCGAGGTAAATAATTTCAAGTCGCAGACGCGGTCCGACGCGCGTAGAGGGTGGAAGTGCGGCTGGTATAGCTCTCCGTTGCTGACTCTCGTGCCGATACGCCGGAGTGTCTAAAGGTTCATGGAAATAAGCTCCCAATGGATTTTTTTTTGTATATAATTAGTGATCAGGTTTACGGTCGTTTAGTGTTTAAATAGTGAGGATGCAAAATAAGTGTTTTATTAAGTGCTGTGGAGTTCAGGCAGCTCCTTTGATGTTCCTCAGATCCTAAGATCCTTAGATCCTTAGTTCTTCAGATCCTTAACCCTTTAGCGACGAAAATGACCATACGGTCCTCTTTCACAGTCTTTGAGAGAATTGTTCTAATAATTAAACAGTGAGCAATATGAGGTTGCTACTAGGTTTGAACGCGACGGCATGTTACAGCGTCGTTCTTTTGGCTGCCTGGCTCTCAGCGTGCTTCATTGCATCAGTGTACAGACGGTCTTTGTGAGCTTAGACGTACAAACTAGAAAAAAAAATTGGTCGCTAAAGGGTTAATTCTTCAGATCCTTAGATCTTTGATTCTTCAGATCCTTAGATCCTTGATGTTTAGTTCATTAGAGCCTTATGTTCTCAAGTCTTCAGATTTTTATGAATGGCTGAATTATCCTTCAAGATTATTTATTTTCTTTTCAAGAAGAGCAGTTTGTTGCGTTCTACACAATGATGCAGTTACGTTGCGCATGAAAATTGTCTCGTTATTTATTTCAATTGCAAAACAGAATGCATCCCAAACTCTTTATCTCAAACTTAAACGAACTATGCTGCTATTGCCCTATAATTTCCAATACACTCCCCATAAATTTTCCCCTAAAAATATAGTATGAATAAATTATCTTTTATGGTTTTTGCTTACGTAATTAATTTCAAATCAAATACTCACAAGTCCCTAATCTTTCTTCAGTTTCACATATTGATAATATTCAAAGTTAGATAAAATTCAGTTGTTAGTTTTAAACATCTGTTTGCCAACTGCCTAAGCAATTTAAACCCTCAAAAAACTATTTCTTAGGTTCAGGTGCGATGTACATAGTTACACATACAAGATTGCAGCAAAGTTTCATGGTATAATGGGATAATGTGTACCACATTCACTGGTACCATGGTATAATGTGTACCACATTCACTGGTACCATGGTATAATGTGTACCACATTCACTGGTATCATGGTATAATGTGTACCACATTCACTGGTACCATGGTATAATGTGTACCACATTCACTGGTACCATGGTATAATGTGTACCACATTCACTGGTACCATGGTATAATGTGTACCACATTCACTGGTACCATGGTATAATGTGTACCACATTCACTGGTACCATGGTATAATATGTACCACATTCACTGGTACCATGGTATAATGTGCACCACATTCACTGGTACCATGGTACAATGTGTCTCTCATTCACTGGTATTGTACTACAATGTGTATCCCATTCACTGGTATTGTACTACAATGTGTATCCCATTCCCTGGTATTGTACTACAATGAAAATTCTGTTTCAGTGAAACAGAACTTCAGGTGCTGATCCTTCGCATGAAGTTGATCTCACTTTTAATTTTTATTCGCCAGTTATTCCGTGCATCAAATTTCTCCAAATCAAAATTGGTAAATTTTTAACTTTTTGCAAAGAGAGCTTCTGCCAAGCAGCTTAAACCTTACATTTTCCTTCAAACTTTGCGGAAATGAACAAAATCTCAAAGTTTTACTGCTGTATTTACTTTTTCATGCTTTACGCCGAGTGAAATTTAAAAAAACATGAAAAATACAGGGTGTCCATCAAGTCTCTTTACCATTTAAATATTTCTGGTATGATAAACGGTAAAGAGACTTTGTGGACACCCTGTAAAATTGTCTTCGAAGCATTCTCATTACGAGTGATGTACAGAGAGAGTCTAACACTCTTTTCCCCTCTCTTTTTAGAAACTATAGCGAGTTTTCTGTGATGCACCAATAGTTAGGTGACATAGCAGTTGTCTGGCATTAAAAATCCAGAGCTTTCTTTCCCAATAGAAGAGTTTGTGCCGATTTTCATTCTTTACTTGGTTAAAAATATACGGAAATACGCAGTTTAAATTCGTTCGTACTTCCAGACACTGTGAACACCGGAAAAAATTGTTGCGGTGTTTGGGGTGTTGGAATCATTTACTTTCAAAACCCTAATGATTTGAAGGAAGTGTTGAGCATTTTGTGGAACAAAACGCGTGTAAGAAAGACAAAGGCACACTGGGACCACCTACTCCAGTTCACCATGGTTGGTGCAATGGGTTGTCGGGTGGTGGTGGTGGTGTGTTTTTTTACCACTATGGTCCATACCAAGAAACAAGGCAAGGATGAGTTTGAGAACGGTAAGCTGAGTTCAGGTCAAGTGTTCAATGATCACAAGTATCACCACATTTTAGTGGAACCTAAACAAGAAAAGCCAAAAACCGCAGAGCTTACGGCCCATCGAAGTGGAGGAGACCGTCGATTTCAAGACGATGAAGACCTAACGTCGGACCAATACCGCTGGTTCACTTCGTCTAGAGGTGGGTGTGTGTGTGGTGTACGTGGTCCAGTGATCCAGAGGTGGGTGTGTATGTGGTGTATGTGGTCCAGTGATCCAGAAATGGGTGGTGGGTGTGTGTGTGGTGTACGTGGTCCAGTAATCCAGAAATGGGTGGTGTGTGTATCTCTCAATGGTCTTCATGCTAAGGAAATACAGAAAAATGAGAGTCGACTGTTTCGAATGGAGTTTTATCGTTTCAATAAGGAAACAATGCCATGCTACGTTGAAATCTTAAGTAATACTAAGAATAATTAATATTATCTGTACTTTTGTGGCGCGCTTGATATCAGACAAAAACCCAAGACGAATTTCCCGTTTTTACTTTTTAGAAAAATCAGTTCAGTTACGAAGATGTTTTAAAATAAAAGACCAAGCGCTTACTCAACATATGTAATGAGCATGTTGAGGTCATTATGTTTGGTCTTTGGTAATCACATTGAGTCTCTGGTACACTGATTGTGCTTATACAGTACATGACTCAATCTCAGTCAAAATTTAGTACGAAGATTGATGTCTTGACACACGTACCTGTTCAAATTGACTTCTTGACACACATACTTTTAAAAATTGACCTCATGACACGAGTACCTGTAGAAATTGACTTCCTAGACACATGTACATGTAAAAATTGACCTCTTGATACACTTACCTGTAAAAAATCGACTTATTATCAAGTATACTTAAAAAAATTGACCTCTTGACAAGCGTACATGTAAAAATTGACCTTTTGACACACCTGTAAAAATTGACCTTTTGACACACCTGTAAAAATTGACCTCTTGACAGGCGTACCTGAAAAAATTGACCTCTTGACAGGCGTACCTGAAAAAATTGACCTCTTGACAGGCGTACCTGAAAAAATTGACCTCTTGACAAGCGTAGCTGCAAAAATTACACTCTTGACAAGCGTATTTGTAAAAATTAACCTTGACACACGCAGCTGCAGCAACTGACAAGCTGGTCAGCGTGACGTCATCACTTGCCAGTTTGGCAGAAATATTTCTGTGCATTTAGCAGCTTGAAAATCACGAATTGAGAGTCCACATAGGGCTGTTTGTGTTGTGTATTACTACACACACTTGTGCAAATATTTGTGTTGTGTGTTGCTGCACACACTTGTGTTGTGGGTTGCTGCACACACTTGTGTTGTGTGTTGCTGCACACACTTGTGTTGTGTGTTGCTGCACACACTTGTGTTGTGTGTTGCTGCACACACTTGTGTTGTGTGTTGCTGCACACACTTGTGTTGTGTATTGGTCAACTCCTGAACGTTGCTTCTGCTTCCTACGACTGTTGAGTCTCTTATTCTTTTCGTGCTTGCAGTCTTGCATTAAATCCCAATACCTTGCATTTAGCCTTACTACGTTGCATTTAGCCTTACTACGTTGCATTTAGCCTTACTACCTTGCCTTTAACCTAACTACCTTGCATTCAGTCCTACTACCTTGCATTCAGTCCTACTACCTTGCATTCAGTCCTACTACCTTGCATTCAGTCCTACTACCTTGCATTTAGCCTTACTACCTTGCATTTAGCCTTACTACCTTGCATTTAGCCTTACTACCTTGCATTTAGCCTTACTACCTTGCATTTAGCCTTACTACCTTGCATTTAGCCTTACTACCTTGCCTTTAACCTAACTACCTTGCATTCAGTCCTACTACCTTGCATTTAGCCTTACTACCTTGCATTTAGCCTTACTACCTTACATTCATGCTACTGTAGACTGGAAATAAGACCCCTACATTCAAGAAGTTCAGTTTGTTGGTTGTCTCAAAGAAGGATGCGGACGGACGTACCGCACGAGCTGCTCCTGAACACCGGAAATCTTGCGTTATCCGAGGTTTAGTGGCTCTATTATGCAAACACGCTAGATTGTTTTTACCCACTTTCTTGCACTGGGATGCCTAGCTAACGCGTGAACGCATGGAAATTATTTTCTTCGTTGCTTTTTGCAGTTTCAGTCGTGAAGAGCAGCAGCACATAGCAGCAGTGCATAGCAGCAGCACATAGCAGCAGTGCATAGCAGCAGTGCATAGCAGCAGTACATAACAGTAGTATATAGCAGGAGTGCATAGCAGCAGTGCATAGCAGCAGTACATAACAGTAGTATATAGCAGGAGTGCATAGCAGCAGTACATAGCAGCAGTACATAACAGTAGTATATAGCAGGAGTGTATAGCAGCAGTACATAGCAGCAGTACATAACAGTAGTATATAGCAGGAGTGTATAGCAGCAGTATATATGATAGCAGCAGTGCATAGCAGCAGTGCATAGCAGCAGTGCATAGCAGCAGTGCATAGCAGCAGTGCATAGCAGCAGTGCATAGCAGCAGTGCATAGCAGCAGTTCATAGCAGCAGTGCATAGCAGCAGCAAACAGCAGTAGTAAATAGTAACAGCAAACAGCAGTAGTAAATAGTAACAGCAAACAGCAGCTGTAAATAGTAACAGCAAACAGCAGTAGTAAATAGTAACAGCAAACAGCAGCTGTAAATAGTAACAGCAAACAGCAGTAGTAAATAGTAATAGCAAACAGCAGCTGTAAATAGTAACAGCAAACAGCAGCTGTAAATAGTAACAGCAAACAGCAGCTGTAAATAGTAACAGTAAATATAGCAGCAAACAGCAGCAGTGTGTGTGGTGTTTTGTTGCAAGTGTACGTTGTGTTTTGTTGTAAGTGTACTTTGTGCTTTCCTATAAGTGTACATGGTATCGCGTGTTTGTGTGAGTTTGTACGAACACTGACTGTGGAGTGCAAAGTAATTAGGACAGTACGATTGAGAACAGACGCGGTGACTGAGTCGGCGCTACGTCATGTAGAAGAAGACTGCTGTAATACATGAACAAATCTTCAACTTCCCTTCTCGTCTGATGTCATGCAAACCAATTATTATTTTTTGTCTATAAATGAGGAAGGCTCCTCCAAGCTGAGAAGGATTTACTGTGAGGTTTTCTTACAGTACGTGTATAAAATCAGTACAAACGCGTCAGGGACTTAGCGTTTTTCGTGCATGTATTCACCTGGCCTTCAGACTCACAAAATGTTCTCAGTAAAAAGTAGAAAATGTATCCGGAGCTAACAATAAGAAAATATTTTGCCTATTTGTCTTAGCTTCGAAAATTTACTCCTACGTAAATTTGTTTTTCGAAATTAATCCGCGTAGAGGAGAGCTGAATTTAGGTAAAATGTATTGAAGCTAGTAGAAAAAAAAACTTTGTTAAAACGATATTATAATTGAGAATAATATCTACGTGGTTAAATATCAGCGTTCTAACCATGAGATAAATTATATGTGTACCCAAAAATGTTAACATCGAAATAATGCCACTACTGAAGTCATTTCGTCCACTGATGACACAATTTTTGACACTGCATTACTTTTTATTCACTTTTAATAGCTTATATCTTCCTCCTAATGAAATATTATATAAAAATATTTATTGAACGAAATAAATTATTGATTCACAACAAAAGGAGAGCGTGAATACCCGATGGAACTGCACCAGAGTAACGCAAATGTTGCTGTGTATTCGAAAATTTTCCCTAGAATTGCCTGTAATAAACGGAAATCCCGCGTAATTCGACAATTTTTCAGACGTGGCAGAAATTGCAACGACACTGACAGATGTGTGTAACTAAACCAATATTTCTACTGCCAGTAGCCTACACGAATACATGTAATGCATTTGCTGGCTTGCAGTACAATGAGTCACTGCGTGCAGTAGAATGAGTAGAATGAATAGAATGAGAAAAATGAATAAAATGAGTAGAATGAGTAGAATGAGTAGAATGAGTAGAATGAGTAGAATGAGTAGAATGAGTAGAATGAGTAGAATGAGTAGAATGAGTAGAATGAGTAGAATGAGTAGAATGAGTAGAATGAGTAGAATGAGTAGAATGAGTAGACTGAGTAGACTGAGTAGACTGAGTAGACTGAGTAGACTGAGTAGACTGAGTAGACTGAGTAGACTGAGTAGACTGAGTAGACTGAGTAGACTGAGTAGACTGAGTAGACTGAGTAGAACGAGTAGACTGAGTAGACTGAGTAGAACGAGTAGACTGAGTAGACTGAGTAGACTGAGTAGACTGTTTAAATTTGAGACAACTGAAGAGGGAGGAAAAAATGCCTTGTGGGTGCTGCGCTGAGTACCTATTTTAGATACACCAAACCCCTTACCTTATCAATCATTACATGTATCATCATGTCATTTATTGCGGTTCATGGCGTATAATAAGGAAATTTATCCCAATTTAAGAGAGGGGAGCACTTGTCGATGGCTTCTGCAGTTGCATTGTTTTGCCTGGTGTGAGAAAATTCAAAGTGGCAGTCTATTTTTATTCAGTTACTTCCTTTTGGTGCGCAACTCCAACGATTATGAATACACAGTTTGAATGTTCGTGTGACAGTTAGGGTTTAATGATAGTTTGAACAGGAGTTGGGGTGCATACCAACAGCAGCTGCATGTGGACCAGTAAATACATGTATTTACATGAGGAATATTACGACTGAGGCCGAAAGGGGGAAGCGGGTTCGATCGATTTTTGTGGGAAAAAAAACGAGAACTGTGCATCAATTTACTAGCGATTGACATTTTACCAAAATGATGAGTAGTTAAGGTTGAGATTGCCATACCTTGTCACAACACATAGGGATAATTTCAGTTTATTATTTATAGGCTTAGTTACTTTAGTTAATATCTTTTAATTCTACTATTTTCTTAACTCCCCTGTGAGGTGGTACTCTTTACTCTCTTCCCTCCCCACTGAAGTGGTACTCTTATTCCTCACGAGATAGAATAGAATAGAATGAGGCTATAGGAACGAACCTTCTGGCCCATTCTTGGGTCGGATAATTACTTCGATAATTATTCGGTTGTTTTACCCAAGTCCCATGCCGTATTTCTAGCCGCGTCAACCATGTCGGCAGCGGGATTCGAACCCGGGTCTTCCCGCTCGCAAGCAGATTCGCTCACCAGTCGACCAAGCTGGTGATAGTACCCCCACTTTCCTCTGCCCCCCTCGGCCTCCCTCCCTCTTGATGGGGGGCAATTACAGAGCCTCATCACGTCATCGACAGAAATTCAAGCGTTGCGGAATTTTTAACGAATTTGTTCCGATAAGACGGACGCTCTATAGGCAATAATGACGCTTCTTCCGCCGGGGGGGAGGGGGGAGCCCGGCCGGCAGACCTGCCCCCTCCCTCTAGGGGGGACTGGGGTCCTATGGGGGAGCAGGGGCTTCTCAACAAGGACCTTCAAGAAGCAGCGAAGCATTGCATCCACCGAGGGGAAGCACCGAACGAGGAATTTTATAAAATATTTCATATTAGCGAATTAATTCTTTTTGAGTACCAGTAAAACTGTGATAATTATTGTTATCTTAATCATACTGTGAGCTTGGATTTTATTAATTAAGCCAAAGGTCTAACGAAACATTTGTTTGTTCAAACAAACAGCAATTTTAATGTATATTGTATTTTTTCGTCATCTCTCTCGCTCGTAATTATTGCTAATTTTCATCAAATTTCCCCTTTTTATAAAATTGTGATTCGCACAAATATATTTTGCTTCGTTAGTTATATATATATATATGTATATGTATGGGAATATGTATGACAATATTTTTATTAGATGCCATCAAGCTAAGTGACGTATTTATTCCCAGCCAGCGTGTAGTACACAACACATCCCAGCCATCGTGTAGTACATAACACCTCCCAGCCATCG
>VCRD01006609.1:0-12987 GCA_006783055.1 Trinorchestia longiramus
GACAGTGTTAGTGTGTCGCCGTGGTGATGACAGTGTTAGTGTGTCACCGTGGTGATGACAGTGTTAGTGTGTCGCCGTGGTGATGACAGTGTTAGTGTGTCACCGTGGTGATGACAGTGTAACAAGGAAGTATACAAGAAGTGTATTGATCATGACTTAAGAGACCTCATGAATATAAGTTCATGTATAAAGAACTGGAACTCGCAACTCCTCGTGCGTCAGTCACGTACTGAAGTACAAAACTCGAGTCGTTTGAAAATTAAAATGGAGGTACACAGAAATTGGTCTGTGTGAAAAATGGGTTGAAAACTGATTCACAAAAAGTCATCTAAATGAGAAATAGGAGAAAAAGAGAACGTTAATTAATTAGAAGCAATAAAATTAACGAAGGACTCTCTGAAATTGCTGGGTGATTGTTCCTTGTAATTGTTTATTCTTCAGTATAATCACGATCATTAAGTATATCACCAATTTCCTTATCTTTAATTAGTTCCTGATGAACTGTCCCATCGTTAATTAGTTCAACGTTAATCGGTTCATCAAAAATTGGTGCATCATTAATTGGTTCATTAATATTTGTTTTATCAATAATTGGTTCATTAATTAGAACCGTTAAAAGCGTGCACAAATATTTACTCGTAGTTGAATGATATTTATGAACATGTATTGCTCATTCATGAACTCGATCAACTTTTTCACAGGATTTCATAAAGATCTGTACAGAGTTTTATATATACACACACACACACATATATATATATATATATATATATATATATATATATATATATATATATATATATATATATGATTGTGTGAAATTTATCCATGCATGTTGTGTATTCATATAAAGTTCTATATAGAAGCTCTATATTTATTTAAGACTCTATGAAAGCTGTGTATACATATAAACTTCCGTATGACAGCTGTGAACAAAAGCTCTGTCGGTAATATAAAAGTCTGCATAGTTTGTTTCAGAACGCGTTCATAAAGCATGGATGTTCAACAGAGACACCATGTTACTTTTTCCGTCAGTCTTATTTAGTGTTGTTACTTCTCCCGTCAGTTGCATTTAGTGTTGTTACTTCTCCCGTCAATTGCATTTAACGTTGTTACTTCTCCCTTCAGTTGCATCTAACGTTGTTACTTCTCCCTTCAGTTGCATCTAACGTTGTTACTTCTCCCTTCAGTTGCATTTAACGTTGTTACTTCTCCCGTCAGTTGCATTTAACGTTGTTACTTCTCCCGTCAGTTGCATTTAGTGTTGTTACTTCTCCCGTCAGTTGCATTTAGTGTTGTTACTTCTCCCGTCAGTTGCATTTAACATTGTTACTTTTCCGTCAGTTGCATTTAGCGTTAATACTTCTTCTGTAAATTGCAATTAGTGTTGCATATGATGTTTTACTTCCCTTGTCATTTGCATTAAGTATTACTTCTTTTCCTTTTGTCCTCCTGTGCAATGACTTCCAAATTAAGCTGAAAAATTAATACACGCAGAATTAAAAGCACTGAACGCATAGACGTGAAAAGTTCATTTCAAAGTCCGTAGATTAACTGAACTGGGACGTGGCTCATTATTATGATAGTATGCAACGTCACGGGCGATCATCAATAATAACTATTTCTTTTATATTTCACAGATAATTTTATTGCTGGATCTCTGTTTCACAAAAGTAAAACAGCTTAAATAGTAAGAGATGCTCCAAAATGAACGAAATGCTAAAAATTCACTGATATATACTGGAATACAAAATACAAGTGTGTACGCAGAAATGCTCTGAAATGAACTGAAATACACAGGAATAAAAGTAAATGCATGAAAATGTACTGAAATGGGCAACAAACGTGCTGAAATACATACAATACGAACAAAGTTTGTAATCAGCTGCAAGTTTAATTAGATGAAGAGGACAGACACTGCCTTCGCTCAAGGACACCAGCACTGTGTGTCACCAGGTGAGGAGGAGCTGGTTTTTACGCTTCAGTTCGAGTTAGGGGAATTTTTACGATAATTTTGCTTACTATAACAATGATTTCAAATTTTGTTTTTAAGATGTTAAATTATTTCTGCTTTTGACCTTTGCTATTTAAGTACATATGTAGTGCGTTACTCTGAGTCTACTGTGACTCATTTATTCCCTAGCATATATTTGGTATGCGGTGTCAGTGACTTTGTTGAATTACGTCAAGGGATTCTTGGGTCTCTGATACGAATAATCTTACTTTATTTTCAGCACCACTGTACGTATATTTATTCACTTATATTTACTTATATAGCGGACAGTGTATCTCCATCTCTGTTTCTCTCTTTATCTCTCTATCTGTGTGTGTCCTTCCCATTTCTTCCAACCTATTACTGAAGAAAAGATATTGAATTGAAATCAGTCCAAGTATGCAGGTATTACAAGCATCGAATTGTGGATACCAAAGGCGCCAAATCACCATTAAATACTCCATTTTTTCTGTTATTAGGTTTTATTTCTGACACGACCATGTTATACGTAGATAAGATACGGAATGGAAATTCAGTATATATTGATGAAAAATATTTACGGGTAAAACTGAAAAATGTATTTATTTCATAATTCATAATTTTATCACTTTTAAACCAAGGAATTTCAACGGGTACTATCTGGGCCATGTTATCAGTAGATAAGTTGCAGAAAGGAAATTCTGAATTAAATTAATAAAAAGTATCAATTTGAGACACAATAATTCGTTGTAAATTTTCAGAGCATTCATCTATACATTATGTCCCATAAAAATCCGAACCCGTATGTCCCGTATCAGTAATACCATCATAAGAATACCATAAGCATTTAATTTCTAGCAAAATTATCCCTCAAAATTAATCTATAGAAAAGAGCATACAATAAGTCGAATGATGGTATCACTGATACGGGAAAATAAATACTCGGTTCTGGTTTTTATGGGACATACGGTGTAATAGTTTCAAATTAGTCAAATCTAAATCGTTAATTTCAACGAGAAATGTCTAGTATCAAATAACTAGTAGACCCTCACGTGAAAACTCAAGTGTTTTTACTGAATTTTTCGTTTGATTTGCCACTGGACGCGGGCTTTGCAAAGGAGTTTCCCCATTCAATGATGTGTCTTTGGTATCCACAATACAATGCTTACAATACATGTATACCTTACCAAATTTTCTCCTATCTAAATCCTTGAGAGCGGGACAGAGAGACGGACCAAGCAAGCAACCACCAACAAAAAAACAATCTTTATTTCCAATCAAGTACACAGTACATAGACAATTAGTACATTGGTTTTTAAATTCTTAAGGTTAACATTCTTAGAGTAAGGATGATGGTGAGCTCCATGCGACGATCCTGGGATGTGTCCATGGGCGATGAGTTGAGGGCTTACCGATAAGTGCAAGCTCACGGCGTGAAACGAGAAACAGCTCGTATTCATTGCCGGGTTTCGAACCCGCACGCAGTCTTTCTGCACAAGCAGAGACCCGATACAGAACACGGGCCGCATACCACTCGACTACGGACGGTGGCTGTGTATTATTATACTAGTGTACCCGTGCCATCAAAAATGATGGCAAATTTAGTGTATAATAAACACTTAGAATAAAGTATTTTTAAGCTGCAATAGAAGTAGTTATAGCCATTCGTGTCATATCCTAGATACAGAAATTCAGCATTACTGAAAGCAACTGCGAGCTTGTGTATGTATATTGTAATATGCAATACCCCGCCGAACTCCTTCTCCACGATACGGACTCTAGTATGTAAGGCTCTGGATCTTTCTAATTTTTTTGAAAGTGACTTAATATAGTGCACTTGTACAGCGAAAATCAGTGTAATAATTTACCAGTGAACTGAAACCAAGACCGCCAGTGCTAATTTCTTCCATCTATTCCTAAGAGCGTAACACGAAACATATAAATAAATATATAAATAATACATAAACAAACGACGGTCATTCTTAGTATAAGATTCTATCTATGTGCTATAGCGACACTTATAACCTATTTTTCTATAAGCTGTAGCGACACATAATCTTTTTTATTTATGTGCTGTAGCGACACTAAAATTTCTTCAGGGATTTTTATTATTTAAAATTAAGTCTCTCGCTTTCATGTTGAGCTCTAACGCGGTACACTAATGATCTTTTATTATCGAAAAACTTCATGCATTTCTAAAAGACTTCGTATGAGTGTATTATGCACCAAAAAATGCTTGCAATTCATCTCACAAGTCCATCAGAAGTCGGAGAAATCTTAAGACGGAACCTCACATCCGCTGTGCATGAAAACGTCAATTCAAGTTTTTGCTTCTCCTGTTTCCTGGCAAGCTTTGAAACTTTTTCCCTGACCAGTTATGAAGTTTTTCCTTCAGTAATGATAGCAGCAAAATGATCCCCAGTCGGTGGATTGCTGTGTCTTTCCATCAACTGTCAAGCGATACCAGGCTCAACAGTCAAAGAACAACTGTTGAAACTCTACGGAGTTCCCAACTACAACTTCACTCTATACATGGTGACACAAAATGATCCGATACATGAGTATGCAGTTCATAAACAATGAAATAGGTTAAAGAACCAAAAAATGAATTTTAAATAATATCTAACTCATGTTAATAACTAAAAGAAATATTTCGCAAAATGGCAGTATATGTACATTTCAAGCACAGAAACACAATTTTTGTTCTTTTCTATTTGTTTTTTGTTTAATGTAGAAATATGCCAAATAATCATCACATGGCACCCTGTATTTTTTAGGTTGATGCTGTGAATCGGTCATGAATTTCTGCATTTATTAATAGTTTGTTGAATTTTTATTGAATATACCATGGAAGAATAAGAAACTTCATTACCCAATCAGAATTTTTTCGTCGGTTTACCGGAGATAATCATCGATTTGCGGTGATAATCATCGTTTATAGTAGGAACTTCCGACGATAGAAATAGTACCGGTTATTACCGGTAATTATAGGTATTTCTAGACGATGAAATGTTCTGCGACGATATTGACCGGTCTTTACAGTCTTATTCCTACCGTCATTCCAAGCATAGGGAAAAGACGATAAAAATAGTCTTTTTCAGATAATAATGACCGGTTTATCGTAAGATATCATCGGTTTATCGTAAGAAAAGGCGATAATTACCGGTTAATGCTGACGAAAATTAGCGCCGGTCAGACGATAAAATTCGGATTGGGTAGTTCACCTCAGGGTTGTAATGAAAATCTACGTACTCTGCCTCTATGACTATGATCACTTTGTAGCACTCTATTTCTGATAGTTTAAAGTGTCTTCATTGGTCTCAATGCTTCCAACTTTTTACGCTTGTTTCAAAATTTTCCTGGTTTCAGTGACGGAGCTCAAAAAACATTATCTACGAATTTTTATTACAGATTTTTCAGCGAGAAGACACTTGCAATCAAGCATTTTTTTCAAATCAAAAATAATTTTTAGGGATGGAATCATTGCTTTCAATCAATGTTTACGACGATCGTTGAAAGCCACACAGTGGTTAATACATGCAGTTTACCGAGTAATTCATACAGTGTTGTCTTAACTACACAACGATTACACAGCGTTGTGTATCTCTGTCTTCATCCTGTGTGGATAAGCTTTGGTGGATGGACTTCCGATTTCATTTATTCTCGCTTTGTTAGTTTTCAAAAAAGGAAGGAAAATTATGAATAGAAAAAAGAAGGAAACGAATTTAAAAATGGCTTGAATGTCAAAGGTTTGTGTTGAATTATAGTATATTTGTGTTGCAGTAAATGCTACTAACTTCGTAGAAACTAACTCTAAAAAGAATAAAATGGATAAATAATGTGAGAACTTAACAACTTTGGATGTGCAGAAATTTAAATGTTATTTACGTCAATATTTTTGTTGCGATAACAAATTACTTTTATTATTTTGAAGATAGATAATATAAGATTGAATTAATGAGCTTCTACCTTATGCATTTGTACGTATCTATCTTATACACTAGTACTGATCCACTGTCTAAATATCCCCATATTCACTTTAATAACGTGCACGTATCTACTGCATAAACGTATACGTATCTAGCTGATGAACGATCGTGACTACCTTATTTCCATATGCACACCTTCTGTATAAACATGTGTGTATTTACTTCGTAAGCGTACACTTGTGTGTACTATACGAGTACCTCGTACACATCCTGTATCTACCTCATAGACGTGTGTGTATCCACCTTCTACACGTGAACGTATCTACATCATATGCGCGTAATATCTCTCCTGCCACAGCAAACACTCATGACGTCTTCCTCGTGTGTTGGTCAGGAAGAACGACTCAAATCTCAAGTTCAGTGGTTTGCAAGAGCAGCTTTACAACCGCCGGGAAAAGTGCAGCTCACAAAAACGGGCTCATGCGACAGTCACCTTCCCGTTTTTTAAAGAAGAGACAACCGTTTAGTTCTAGGTCACGAGACGACCGTGTAATTGTCCCTGGAGATGGTTGTTTAATTTTAGGTCCCGAGATACGAGCGTTTGAATTTAAACGAGCGTGTAATTTACGTCACTGGAGATACCAGATTAAATTTACAGGACCATATAATTCAAGCCACTTGCTGCTTAAGAGATTTACCGATAATTTCTACTCTAAAGGAACATTTGATAATTGTTTATATACTGTTAAGTTACCCTCTGTGATGTCTGTTGATTCGATTCATGTTTGTGACTTTGATTGGCATGCACAAGCGTACTAGAATTTGGCGATCAGCTTTTGGGGAGAAAAAAGAATTTTTCGACGCCATTTTTCTGAAGACTGCCGCTCACGTCCACCACGCGAGTAACAGCACGCATATTTTTGTAAAAAATACTAAACGTTGTATATCTTATCGTTCGCTTAACGGCCCTGCAGGTGCGGATGTGTTTTTGACGATGGGTTTCTGTTTTTAAACTCTTCTGGATTGTTAACTGTCATTTATAAGGTGTTTGATTCCTTGGGAAAACCAAGGAGGCTTATTGTTTGGACTCATGCGTGTTGTTAGTATGTAGTGTTCTGGGCAGTTGCAATTTTTTCTCGAAGTTTCACGCAGGATTTTTTGGCGTTTTTATTCATTATCAGTACTTCGTAGTCAAGAGTGCAGAGCTCATTTTTCATTAGTTCAAAGTTTGCCCGTGTGTAATTTAGGATATTTTTGTGTCGAGTCCTGGCGTTAGGTTCGCGGACTTTGGAGCGCAAACTCTATCATAAAATATCAAGTCAGAGCCTGAGTTATATTTAAGAGTTACCGTCACCAGTATGAGTCATGAAGTCAAGAGTCAGAGTCTGAGTCATATTTAAGAGTTACCGTCACCAGTATTAGTCATGAAGTCAAGAGTCAGAGTCTGAGTCATATTTAAGAGTGACCGTCACCAGTATGAGTCATGAAGTCAAGAGTCAGAGTATTCATGATAAGGAAACGATGCTGTGCACGCACACCTACAACAAACCTCACGTGCGAAACATCGTTCGCTGACACTCCACTGACCACTGACATGTCAGGATCACCAAGCACCAAACAGTCAGTTTTTAACCCTTTAGCGACTAAAAGGACAATTCGGTCGTCTTTTACGGTCTTTGGGAGAATTGTTCTAATAATTGAACAGTGAGCAATATGAGGCTGCTTCTAGGTTTGAACGCGGCGGCATTTTACAGCGTCGTTCTTTTGGCTGCCTGGCTCTCAGCGTGCTTCATTGCATCAGTGTACAGACGGTCTTTGTGAGCTTAGACGTACAAACTAGAAAAACAATTGGTCGCTAAAGGGTTAAGTTGCAATCAATAGTTTTCAAAACACCGTGCTACATAAGACGACGTGTTTTTCGCTATGTTACTTAGAGTAGACTACGTTTCTTAAGCATCTTAATTGTGACGCTGTATTTCCTAGCTATGTTACTTGACGCAGCATTTCTGCAGCAGTTTTGCTGCAGCGTTGTGCATTTAGATTAGTTTGGCTCTAGTTAAGTGTCGCTTGAGGTACTATTTTTTACTTGCAGTCCTAATAGCCAAAATCCTGACTCGCATCAGCTCAAGGAAACCTTCTCAAGCTCGTGCGGCTCCGTATCGGCATAATGGTCTGTTTCCGGTACAGTGCTGTGTGCACTGGATTGTGCAGTGCACTGCATAGTGCACTGGATTGTGCAGTGCACTGCATAGTGCACTGGATTGTGCAGTACTTTCCTGCGTAGTGAAGTGTGTTGTTGCGGTTGTGCAGTGTATTAGGGCAGTAAGAATAAGTTTAATGGCTTAAGTATATGAATAGGATGAAAATCTAAATTACTGAATTATATAATATAATGATAGCATCATTTAACATAATTATTGTATTCAGGAATGTAATATAATAAAATTATGGCAATTTACTACATTTTCCGGTTTTTCTTGGAAAGAGCAAAAATCGACATGAGATATTTGTAAAAAAAAATGCTGAATGATTATGGCCAGAATTACACTTTTTATAGACGACCGAGTAATGATATTGAAATTGTTTTTTCATTGAAATAACAGGTATTTTTTCATTGATGGAGGAGGGCAGTTTAACACTGAAACATGTCATCTATAAAACCATGCTTACTTATCTCACTCCGCTACTGTGTTTACGCCATAAAAAACGAAAGTCACTTTCAAATTTAACTCAAGATGAGTTGCATTGTAAAAACTTCAAATCCTGTCGTGAAGACGGCCAGTTTTTACTGTACATAAGAGCAGTTTCTGAAATAAGGTTCAGTGTGAACATGAACAGGACAATGCTCCCGATCACGCGCACGCCACCGGAGTGTGGACGCAGGAAGTGGTGCTCTGGAAAACCTTTCTTTCTTTCTGTCCTCAACGCTTGCAAAATGAGCAAAACAAATAAAAAGCAGGACTACTTGAGGTCAACTACCGTTCTGTTTTCAATCTTGAGAAGTAACACGTGAAAGTTTTTGGAATTATGGTATTGATATGACGTGAAATTTTTATTTACGTAAAACTACCCGCTAAACGGAAGCTTATTTTTAAAAATAGTCATTTATAAGTATATTTTTTGTTGGTATAAATACGTTATACTGAATATAATTCTTTTATGATATTTTCGAACCATTTTGAACTCAATTTATTCCTGTGCTTTTTTTATCAAATATACAGGGGTAGGTATGAAAAATACGCTATTGATTTTATGTTGCCGAAATTCTGACTGAAATTAAAAACAGTAATTTAAACATTCCCATACGCCGGGAGTATTTTAGAAATATCATTTTTGCGTTACTTGAATGTCACTCGGAGAACCCTAGTGACTTGGTTACAAGAATATAGGCAGGTTTCTTGTAAGAACTAAGAATTAAGACAGAACTAAGACAGAGGCAAAATAATATTGAACAGCCTTCCTTATTGCTATATTTATCGAAGAGACGGTAGTACGAAACATTCAAAAAGTTTTTTTTAAGTTTTTATAGAAGTCAGCATCCATTCTACGGTGTAACTGTGTATGAAAAAAAGTATTCAATTCAGAAATTGCAACATCTTTCAAAACTAAATTAACTCTCTGTAGTACAGATGTTTTCGTTAGTATTAGAATTTAACTCTGGAATTAATAAGTTTAAGGAATCATATACGGAACATCTCAGTTAGGAGCTGAAATATGAGACCACATAAACATTTTAGTTTTAATGCAAGCCTTGTTAGTTATTAAGCTGCTGGAGATGGTGCTACTCAAATGAAGGTGTTAATTAATTTGCTAGTACTGAGTAAAGATATATGCAAAAATATTTCAAATCGATAGCTTTTTAATTAGGTACTGGATAGTTCCCGTGGAAATTACACGCTTTAAAAGTGATGAAATTAAGGATCTTATCCATAATTGCATTATAAATTTGATTAGATTTGACTAATTGGACATTATTATTATAAACACTCACGTATTAAAGATTCAAGACGAATTATTCGGTTTAAATGAATATTTTTCAAGAATAAAGTGGTGGAAATAATGATAAGACACTGCAATTTTGCTTATCTTTATAAATATTAATTGGAATACAATAAATTTTTGACCATACGTAAGAAATAAAACAAGTGTACATTCAAATTTTATATTACAGTATAGTGTTTTGTACAGTTATTAGAAAAATACTCTTCTGAGGATCAAAATTTAATGGATATAAAGATAAGACACCTTGTAAAAAATTACGTCTATCCGAAATAATTCTCTTTTGACGGCTAAGAATAGAATCAAAACAACACACCGGTGTTCCCCTAGACTGCAAGTAGACATTGTGATATCTGGTAATCAGGTTTAAATTGTGAAAAATCTATATTTTACAGCATGGGCTGAGAAAGTTCTCTCTCGAAATTTTAAAAAGATTATGTAATACCTCTAAATAGCAAAGGATACTTCTATAACTCAATTTCGAATCAGATTACGAGGTCATGAACAGTAACTCGATTTTTTTAGAAAATCCTGAAGCTTACGGATCAAATAAATCTCCTGGACGTCCACTCAAGCTTACTCCAGCCAGTCGGCTCCGAATGCTACGTGAGGATTCATGTACAGGAAAAAGTTCCAAAAATCTTCAAACGTGTCTAAAGTTGCATGCAACTCCCAGAAAAGTTAGGCAAATTCTCAATACTTCAGAATTTCTTTTAACAAAACCAGAGCTGAAGAAGATACACAAGAAACGACGAAAAGAATGGGTGAGGGAAAAAGTACAATGGAATGCTGACAATTGTGCAAAAAGTGTCACCTCGGCCAAAAGAAGTTCAATTTAGATGGGCCTGACGGTTTTCTGTACTATTGGCATGATTTGAGGAAAGATGAGCAGATCTTCAGCGCAAGGGCGTTCGGAGGAGGATCACTGATGATTTGGGGAGCTTTTTCAACAGAAGGTTAGGCAAGTCTGGTGCAGTTGGAGGGAAAACAAAATTCAGTGAAGTACACTGAAGCATTGTAAAGAAGTCTTATACCATTTTTAGATCATTTTCACCAGAATACTGCCGTGTTTCAGGAAGGCAATGCAGCCATCCACATTTCAAAACACACAAGAGAGTGGCTTAATGATCACAATATCCGCACTTTGAGTTACCAGCTAAGTTGCCAGATCTAAATCCTATAGAAAACATATGGAGTATACTGGCTCGGCAAGTTTACGCCGATGGCAGACGATTTGAAAACAAGCAGGAGTTTTGGCGTGTTGTTCAACAGTGCTGAAGAAATTTTTCAATAAATTCGTAGGAATTTAGTCAAATTAATGAATGATCGTTGTCTAGATGTTTTGCAAGGGAGAGGAAATACTTGTAAATACTAGTCATTTTAATTTTTTTGTCTGGAACATTCATAGTTTCAATAGAAATATTACTTAGGGCAGGGTGTCTTATTTTTATTTCTATCAAATTTTGTTCCTCTGAAGAGTATTTTTGTAATAACTTTAAAAAATATACCGTAGTATAAAATTTGAACGTACACGTACTTTTTGTTTTATTCCTTACCTATGGTCAAAGATTTATTGCGTTTCAATCAATATTTATGAAGTTATAAGCAAAAACGTAGAGTCTTATCATTATTTCCACCACTTTATATGTAGCTCTTCCATTCTGCATCTTATCTACCGATAACATGGCCAAGATAGTCCCTGTAGAAATTCCACTGTTCCAAAATGATAAAATTAAGGATGTATGAAATGAAACCCATTTTTTAATTTTCTCCGTGCTACTATCAGAACCTGAATATTTGTCATGAATGAATATAGACAGAACTTCCATTCTGTATCTTATCTACCGATAACATGACAGTGGAAATTTTACGGTTTAAACTGGATAAAATTTAGGATCTATGAAATAAAGAACATTTTTCCCTTTTATATATAAATTAATTACATATACATATTTAATAGAGTAACGGTAACAAAAGTCGAAGTAGTTTTTTACTTAA
Source organism: Trinorchestia longiramus (assembly GCA_006783055.1). NCBI lineage: Eukaryota > Metazoa > Arthropoda > Malacostraca > Amphipoda > Talitridae > Trinorchestia > Trinorchestia longiramus. Next base: position 11,899 of record VCRD01006609.1, read on the forward strand.
AATTCTGATTCCAGTTCAATGATTTTTTCAGTGGTAGATTGAAAGAAATGGGACGGACAGACACAGATAGAGAACAAGAGAGAAACAAATGAAGATACATTATGCATTATACTGAATAAGTAAATATTTTTTCCCTATTCATATATTGTGTGTAGAATTTTGCATGGTACTTTTTTAATTAAAGTGGTACTATATGGGATGAATTATTAAAAAAATGCATCTTCAAATTCCATGCGGACTCTAACAGCTTTCGAGATTTTAAAAACAAATTCCGTGTCAGTGGGATCCATGACGGAGTGTTTTCCCGTTCACTTCTACTCGCTGACACGCATGAGTGAAGTAAGACATCTTCATTGTCCTGACGGTTCCTTTCTCCTCCTGTAACACGGCAGCTATTCGTCCCAGTCCTTCACACGAGCTTGAACTCAAGTAAAAAAGTCGGAACTAAAATAATGAAGATTTAGAATCCCATTTCTACAGACTGCTCTGAGTTTCAGCATTAACTTCTGTGCTGCGATGCTGTAATTGGGACTCTACTATTTTGGCAGGAGAAACGGATTCTCTTTGATTCATTTGCAGTGGAAGACAAAATATTCATGTGTATTGAATTGTCCAGTTGACCTGCAGTGTGTCTCTGCGTGTATATGTGCAAAGCCCTCGATGCACACTTGCACATACTCAAACTAACGCATTAGTGTTCAGTGTATCTTACGTACTGTGTGAGAGCGTGCAGTATTGATCTCGGTACTGTCTTCAATGTCTCATAGCAAACTCTGTACAGTCTCACAGCCATCTCTGTACAGTCTCATAGCAATCTCTGTACAGTCTCATAGCAATCTCTGTACAGTCTCACAACAATCTCTGTACAGTCTCACAGCAATCTCTGTACAGTCTCACAGCAATCTCTGTGTAGTCTCACAGCAATCTCTGTACAGTCTCACAGCAATCTATGTACAGTCTCACAGCAATCTATGTACAGTCTCACAACAATCTTGCACAGTCTCACAACAATCTTGCACAGTCTCTCAACAATCCTGCATATTCTGACAACAATCCTGCACAGTCTCTCAACAATCCTGCACAGTCTCT
>VCRD01006611.1:7573-22801 GCA_006783055.1 Trinorchestia longiramus
GGAAGTCGAGCAGGTCGGAAGTCGAGCAGGTCGGAAGTCGAGCAGGTCGGAAGTCGAGCAGGTCGAAAGTCGAGCAGGTCGGAAGTCGAGCAGGTTGGAACTCGGATGGAATACACAAATGTAAAACTCAACACGCGTGAATCTAAAATCTTGAATGTATTGCTTGGAAAAAACGATCAAGTCTGATGCCAGAGGGTGGAGAAACTCAACTTTAGTTTCTTTGTCATTGCTTTAATGGCGAAACTTTAGAGGCAAAACTAATTTAATTGGTTGGATCATTACTACAAGGCGTCATATTTTAAATATATAAGATGCAAAACCAACAACCATCTTATCTCTCGTAAAAAAATGAAATAGAGGTGAACCATCATCCAACTTAGCTTACTCTAAGACGGTGAACTACCTAATTTTATGTTCAAAAACGTGTACACGAAAAAATATTCACTCTAGTTACAAAACAAAGACCAAATTTACATATACTGACGTACAGTCAATATTGATAAGGAAATTCTCGTTAATTTTAGAAAATTAACCTTTCATCTTTTTCTTTCAGAAATCATTATGCGATGAGGGAAGGAAGCTTAATTCAGCACCGTGATTAGAAGACCTGGTCAATAAGGAATCACTCTACGGAATCTTCATTAAGGTGAGATGAGACTTTGAGATCCAGGAATGTAGAGATATAGGCCTAGCAGGCCCTGTCCTCCTAGAACTAATTAGGCCTAGGCAGTCTCAGCAGGTGGCCTAATGTACTGCCAGGCATGCGCTGCTGTTGCATGTCTCAGAAGCTAATTGACGGCGCTCTTAAAAAAGCTTCATGAAATTACCGACATCAAAATTGCCTTGGCAAAGCCTGCGACATCCAGACAATGACATTAGAGGCTCAAGATCGCATGTTTACTACAGGATGCAGCAGGAACCAGATTAAATGTATGAAATCGCGTTCAAACTCCAGTACGACTAGCCGTTATATGTTATTTTGATTACATACTGCAGTGTTAAAACTTGAAAACAAGCTTGAACATGTGGCTGATGAAACAAATAAAATTTGAATAACAAATCTTCTGAATAAGGCTACAGGTTGTAGCGCCGTTTAAAAAGGGAAATATTCAGGCCGCCAAAATTTGATTATAACTAAACGAATTTAATGAACGAACGATTCAAAATATCGCAATAAGAAGCTTTGTTAATTTTAATACCCTCGGGAATCTTGAAAAACGAGCCGAAAATACAATTATCAAAAATTTCGACAGCTTCATTGCGAGAATGAAGCTGCATGGCCCATTACTCCAGCTAATATTTCCGAAAATCTAAACAATTTGGATCAAGTACAACTAAATGGGTTAAAACGTTGAGAATCTAGTTTTGTTTCATTTAACGAGTTAATGAGAGACATTAGGTAACTTGTCAGCCGTCACTGTTGAAATACGGTTATTCAAAGAATAATTATTTTTCGCATAATAACTTCACTAAATTTTGGTATTTGAATCCGTTTTTGTGACAAACTAAGTTTTAAATACCTATTCATCTATTTAATAAGAGACCAAGTTTGGAATCGTACCAGCATTAAATTATAAGAAATGACATTCAACATTGGTGGGTGTACGAATAATTTCATTGCTAACTGTACGTGTAGGTTTGAGTGGAAATAGATATGCACTAGAGTAAGTGTACATTGAGTCAGATGCTTATGAAAATAAGTGCTAGTAAAAGTTTGTGAATACAGAAAGGTTTGAGCGTAGAAGTAAGAAGGCGTAGAAGGCAGCTGTAATAGGTGGATATACGAGTATAATAGGAAGTTCATAGCTGTTTGGTAGGTGCCTCCGATGAATGAAACATCATCTCTCATGGATCACACGTAAATTAACAAAGTTTGACACACGATCAAACTTGGCTGCTGTGTGGCCAGTCAAATGACAATACTTGGCTGTAGAATGGCAGATGAAATACATGAATGCGTTATCCATATTTGAGCCTGAATCTCCTGAAACACTTACTGCACAAGCTTATATATTGACTAGAAGCAGGCTTTCATTCCATAAAATTAAATAAAATTAAAGTGCATGCATTGTGCATACGCGTCGATGTAGCTGTGCGTCTGTGTGTCTGTAACGCTTGTACGTTCAGAGTATGCATACACGTAAGAGACTAGTATACGCCAATCCTGCATGAAGATAAGAAGTGCAGCAATAACTGGCATGCAATGAAAAGCAGCAGGTTCTACTGCACTAACCAAACTTCAAAGAGCCACCGCGACCTGCTGCAGTCCACACAATAACCAACGCTCTAATGATTAACGAAAGAGAAACCCACAAAGCTTGTGTATGAATACTGTGAATGTCCAACACGAGCTGCAATGTGAGATCCAAACTCAGTATGTATGCAATATTTAATAATTTAAAACATTCCGATTATTAACCGACAGATATTTGAATTTAAGTATCGATCATTCTGACCAGGCAGTGGGGAGTTAGAAATTGGTCTCTGCACTACATTCTCGAAAAAAATTGACAAATGATATCTGTACTCTTAAAATGATCAAAACAAACATCGAAATGGATTTTAAAGCTGAAACTCATTAGAGCACAGGTGAGTCTTCATCGCAGCCAAGATTATAACACCTGTCCATTTTATTTATTAGTCACGAACATTTAAACGCCATTCCAGTCCCGGCGTACGCTGTGTCGGGACGAGGAATTATAAGAAGCAGATATTTTTAAATATTTAACGACTGACAATGTTATACTTCAGTCAGCAGCGAGTTCTGCCAGATCAAATACGGACATGGAAAGTTTTCCTAAATTTCTTATAGTTCTCAAATAATTAAAGACCTGAATTAAATATCGCATCATTTTTAAATTTTAGTCTGCCTCTACATTATGCTGTTCGTCATTGCTGAGCAACGTGATCACGAAATATAAATGTTCAGAGCAGTAATACAATTTGGAGTCCTAGTTATGTTTTACTCACATCTTAATTTTCTGCTCATAACAGTTAAAGAATCGTACTAATGCTTTTCAAATAATCTCAAAATATATTTTTATACCTATGCAGCAATAGGCGATCTATCGTGCTGATCTGTCGAGTTATTTGAATACTGGTTGTAAAGTCCGTAGAGTTTAATTTTCCTGGAACCGTATATTTGTATATCAAACGTGGTCGAGGAATTTGTTATACCACCCAAGACTTCTTATTTTATTCCTATTCTTGAGTAAAATCGTAAAGAATCTAAACCCATGCATAGGATGACTACAGCTAGATGAGTTAATAAGTTTTTTTCGTATAAGCGCAACGCATTAAACATGAAACCAAAAAAATTACTGCGGGGTAAAGTGCTTACACTTTCTAAGGAGTAGAAGCCCTTCAAACTGAGCTATTTACGTTAGACTCCGGCAGACACATCAATGTGAAAACAGACCCCGCTATTACGAGTGAGGCACGAATGGCTTTAGTTAAACGCTAGAGCAGGTAGTTTAAGACATTTAGATGTCAAGTTATAATACAAGTTTCTGCGAGAGCAAAGTTTCAAGTTTACATGCTCTGGCACCCACAACGCAAGTTGTTCAGTTAAAACAGTAGTTCCCAAACTTTTTGTGATCAAGTACCACTTGTAGGTCCCATACAGTCGCCGCGTACCACCTGGTTCCAGAGAAACTAAATTCGATCAGATATCACGCAAATCAACTAAGATTTGCTAACTACAAATCGTTGCCAGATTACCCTATGTTAGGCAGTAAACATTTTGTGAAGTAAAATATAAAAAATAAAAATTGTTCATGACCCCGAAAGTGTTTGCGTACCACCTGGAAGGCCCTCGCGTACCACTAGTGGTACGCGTACCACTAGTGGTACGCGTACCACAGATTGGGAACCACTGAGTTAAAAGCTAGCACTAGTGCTGTCTCATCTAGTGCACCTTCACATTTAAATCATCCTGTATGACCCCAGTCTTCTAGTTCTCAACTGGTCTTACGTGAAATGTAATCTGACGTCAGCCCTGCTTTCAATACACATTACCAAACAATGACCGATCACGTAAAAAATGTGAAATATTCTTCATTTTAATATTATTCAACAGTTTATCATAAGTTAATTAATTAATCATAAACGTAATTTTTTGAATTATTAATTGGTTAATTTATTTTTGAACCATTAATTATTATTATGATATTTAGTATGTTTTTTATAATTTCCTTATTAATTAATTAATACGGCTAGTGTCAGTAATAGAGATACAGGGGCATGATTTTGATGGGGCGAGTAAGATGCAAATTTTGTACGAACCACTTTAGACATTTATGAGCCATGAACAAAGTTTCATTGGCGTCATAAACGCAATAGGGAGATCTCATAGGTCAATCATATAGAAATATCGTCACACATTTATGAACCATGATCGAAGTTTCATTAGTGTCATAAACGCTGCAATCTGACCTAATAGACGGTCAATCATACAGAAACATCCGATGCATATGAGATATGAACAGTCTCATTAGTTTCATATAAGTTACAGGGAGACATCATAGAAAGTCGATCATATTAGAATATTACTCAACAATCTTGAGACATGCATACAGTTCCATAACTGTCCTATTAGTCTCATCTAATGTTTCATGAAGTAATGGTGTGACGTGTACTCTAAGAAAGTTTCCGTTCATGCAGATATTTTTTGTCTCGCACAAGTTAATAGATTCAGTAAGGACAACAATGAACATCAACAATTATCAATGGAGCAAGCAATGAACTGGAACTTGGCGTTTTGTGTAATGTCTGCTTATGCCATGCAGTGAGGCGTGGGTTCGAACCCCCCTTGCACAGGATACCTTTTATCTCTACCCCTTTCCTTACGCTTTCCTTTCCTAAACCCCATTCAATGGGCCCCTTTTCTGATGAATTTTTTATCCCCTTTCCATTAATACTGGCTCACTTAAGCTCTTCTGCATGTTAAGTTCTTTAATTATTCTACATGATGGCCTGTAAGATTATTAATTCCTACATCACTGCTCAAGAGATAATTTATTGACATAGCGCCCCCATAAGCATAAGTTATATCACTAAGATTCGTGCAAGATACTCATTAAATGCATTCCAGCTCTCCTCAGCAGTGCTAGTAACTACAAGATGTAACAGTCCAGAAGAACTTTTTAAAATAAATACAGTAGAATTGTTTTAAACTGGCACTCGCTGGCCAAGCTTTATATATTTATTAATTATGTTTTTTTCTTCTTTAACTGCTTTAAGCGATTGATACTGTTTTCTTTTTATGTCTAGCGTGTCTATGAATTGTTTGTAGTTACTTGGGTGATATTAACCAGCAAATGCAAAGTCCCATGGGTGCCGGTTAAAAAGACTTCTACTGTATTTGTATTCGTACAGTAGCACGGGCTAATGCGAGTCTCACATCTCATACTCGAGTTATACAAGAAATACGATCAGTTCGTAGTGAGTACTGATTACTCAGTAATAAAATTTTCTATCTATTCATCCAATATTGAAGATAAGCCTTTCCCAGAAGATAATTTTGCTTAAGTTGACAATGAAACCAGATATAATGAGTTCAAATTTAAATTTGCATCTAATGGTAGCAACTTTCAGAAACGTAAGGCCTAAAAATTTCATAGATTTTCACCATGTCAACGCAAGTATTAAAGGTATCTAACTAATGGTTAGATCAAAGTTGCATCAAAGGAACTCATGGCTGCAAAACTTCGTATCTGAGTCGACAAGTTTACAGAATTTTCAAAAAAATTCCCGTCGACTCAAGCAATAAGAACGAAAAAGCGCTTCGTTATTTTGAAACGCAATCATTCGTTTGGTTTTGAGGTCGCTGGCAGTCGAGACAATGAGCTTCATTAGTCGACGCATCAACCTGTGCCCTGCGGCATTCTTTTACTATTTGCCATCAACCAAACTACTCGAGTTGCCCATTTGCTGCTGCTCGAAGACTTCGCAATGCCCATAAAACGGGTAAGGTCACAAGGCATAAAACGGGTAAGGTCACAAGGCATAAAACAGGGAAGGTCACAAGGCATAAAACAGGGAAGGTCACAAGGCATAAAACAGGGAAGGTCACTAGGCATAAAACAGGGAAGGTCACTAGGCATAAAACAGGGAAGGTCGCTAGGCATAAAACAGGGAAGGTCGCTAGGCATAAAACGGGTAAGGTCACAAGGCATAAAACGGGTAAGGTCACAAGGCATAAAACAGGGAAAGTCACAAGGCATAAAACAGGGAAGGTCACAAGGCATAAAACGCCAAAGATCGCTAGAAATAAAATTGCAATGATCACAAGGCATGAAACGTAAAAAGCAGCAAGGCATAAAATGGAAAAGACTGCAAAGCATAATACGGGAAAAGCAGCATGGCATAAAATGGAAAAGGTCACAAGGCATAAAATGGGAAACGGAAAGCATAAAACGGGAAAGATCGCAGGGCATAAAACGGGAAAATTCGCAAGGCATAAAACGGGAAAAGAAAGCACGGCATAAAATGGAAAAGGCAGCACGGCATAAAATAGTAAAGGTCACAAAGGATAAAATGGCAAAGGATGCAAGGCATAAAACGGGAAAATCAACAAGGCATAAAACGGGAAAATCAGCAAGACATAAAACGGGAAAAGTAGCAAGGCATAAAACGGGAAAAGCAGCAAGGCATAAAACGGGAAAAGCAGCAAGGCATAAAACGGGAAAAGCAGCAAGGCAGAACACGGGAAAAGCAGCAAGGCATAACACGGGAAAAACAGCAAGGCACAAAACGGGAAAAGCAGCAAGGCATAGAACGGGAAAGGGATCCAATAGCGTTAAATACGCGTGTAAATGTTCTACTTCCATCAAATATTCACGAGTTCATGTTCATTGCCATAAGTCAATATCATTTCAGTCCCTTAGAATTTCTTGGCTTTTGATGATTACATGCAAAAAAATTATGCAAACTCTAACACGCAAAATAAAAATAATATAAATATTACAATTGCAATAATACATACTAATTAATCAATAATATTGATACAATAACTTAATACTAACAACTTAATAATATTAATATCAAAATAAAAAATGAAAACCTAATAAACGTACATAGTACAAAAAGAAAAAAGCGAATAACTCACGTCGACGACGACCATCTGTTCGACTGAGATAACAAGCACGCGATCACGTCCTGGCTGAGACACGTACACGTAGCGCTCTGCCACGTTCACGGCTCTACCCCACGAGCAGCGCGTGCCTGTGGTGTGGGTGTGTAGAATTATACATAACACACGCGGTAGAATTACACACAACACACGCGGTAGAATTACACATAACACACGCGGTAGAATTACACATAACACACGCGGTAGAATTACACATAACACACGCGGTAGAATTACACATAACACAAGCAATAGAATTACACATAACACACGCGGTAGAATTACACGCAACACACGCGGTAGAATTACACATAACACACGCAGTACAATTACACACAACACACGCAGTAGAATTACACATAACACACGCGGTAGAATTACACATAACTCACGCGGTAGAATTGCACACAACACACGCAGTAGAATTACACGCAACACATGAGGTAGAATTACATACAACACACGCAGTAGAATTGCATACAACAAACGCGGTAGAATTACACACAACACAATTTCAGTTTGCATTAAATATATAACAGAATTTGAAAGTCCATGATTCAAGGACAAATGAATTAAAATGAAGGTGACGAGCAGAAACTCTTCGTAAATTGTAACACACAAGTGCCTGCTTCCATCGTCTGTTACAGAGAGGAAGATGTTTGCAATCTATTGTATAGAAAGCATGCTATTTTTTTGTTTATTCTACATATTTATTGTCATTTAAAAATTCCCAGCAGGATATCTCTTTTTAGGTCAGACTCTATCACATTTCCTACAAAGAGCTCGATACTTACTTTAAACAATTGAATAGATTTTTATTTCTTGAACCATCGTGTCTATAACAGAACGCTATAACTTATATCTATAACTACAGAGTGGGGCAACATAACTTCCTTTTATGCGTGCTAAATAAGTATGAAAAAAAGGAAATTATGTTACCACACCCTGTATAAATTAACACTATGTAATAAAACGCCAGGTTTCTCCTTAAATAAATAAATTTATATATTTTTTGTGTGTAATTTCTCCTGTTATTAACATGTGGATCTTCCTTAGATACTGGTAGTTAAATCCGCAGACTTTCAGGTCTATAGATTCTTAACAGGTGAAATTAAATCCGTAGACTTTCTGATCAGATCTAAGAATCTGTTGCTTTAAGTTCTTCCATCAAATGCACGATATGTAAACCCATTATTTTTAACGGGCATACACACTAGTTTCTACACAACAGCGCTGCGGTTCTCACCTTTGTCTCCACAGACGTACTCCTGCGTGCCAGGTATGACGTCAGTACCCTGGACGACATGGAGGAGACGACACGTGTCCGGCTCGTACGCTGCCAGACCCATGTCGTGGAACACCAAAAATCGCGTGTTCTGCAGAGGCTCTCCTAAAGCAAAGACATTATTTTTTCAGATATTAAATTAATTATAAAATGCTAAAACTCCTTCAGAACAGTTGGATTGAATTCTTCAAAACATTGCATTTTTAAAAGTATGTATGTCAGCTTATGCATGCTAAATTGAATTAAACTGATCTACTGAAATAAATAAAAAAGTTGATATAATAAACTATACTGGATAAATAATTACAGTCATTACATCCCAGCAAATAATTTCAATAAAGGAATTAGTTAAATGCATTAAAATAAATTATATGTAAGTAAGAAAAACATTGAAATATTTAATTTTCCAATAATATTCATTTACGCAGAGCATACAATTAGTTATTTTATATATTTCAATTATATTATAATAACCAATCAAGAGACTATCATATAATTGACTTCGCTCCAATTATGGTAGATAGTTAAATCTTCGGTGTAATTACCGTAGACTATTCAAACCAACGACTCTTCATATCAAAATTGAAGGGTGGACAGCACTAGTGGACTACTTGCATTTTTTCCCACCGGAGAAAATGCAAGTAGTCCACTAGTGCTGTCCACCCTTCATATAGTAAACTACTGGATCGTAATCGCCTCTGTCAGCGACAGCACGGGAGTGGACTACTTGCATTTTTTCCCGTGGAAAATATATTATATTTACCATGGGAAAAAATGCAAGTAGTCCACTAGTGCTTTCCACCCTTCAATTGTAATTTTAATTAAAAAATTTTTTTTAAATATATGAATTTTTTAAATATTTAAATGTAATTTTAATTTTATGACACTATTGAGCAAGTCTTAATATTTAAACATATGATATTTCCTATAACATTAACTATCAACTTTCTTAACTCTCATATAATTTACGACTAAAAGCCTCGCAAAAACGGTAAATCTATTAACATACACCAACTTAATTCCTTACTTTCATGAGCAACTGTAGAGTGGTGTCTGCTACGCTTTGTTATGAGGTGTCTACGTTTTTTCTTTTTTAATTCATCCCACAACTTTACTTGTCGTACAATTACTTAGATAAGAAAAAAACGCCATTTATCACCTCAGCCACAGAGCGCAACACCTCACTGGTCATCACTTCAGCCACACAGCGCAACACCTCACTGGTCATCACTCCAGCCACACAGCGCAACACCTCACTGGTCATCACTCCAGCCACACAGCGCAACACCTCACTAGTCATCACTTCAGCCACACAGCGCAACACCTCACCAAGCCACAAACAGACCACGGCGGTTACGGGTCTCGAACCAGGATCTTCCCGCATCGCAAGCCGGTTCGCTCACCAGTCGACATAGCTCGTAGTACCTACTAGTCGACCAAGCTTGCGGTTCCACAAAATGACTACCAAACATAGACTCACTTTGTAGCGGGTTTTCCTGCACCACCAGGGAGCTGATATCGCGGGCCACCCCCCCTACACTGCCGGCCTGACACATGTATGCTCCTGTGTCTGCAAAACCGATGTTTCGAACCCGCAACTGCGTGCCGTTCCCCAGCACCTCATACTTGTGTGGGATGTCCACACGGAGAGGCTCGTCATTCTTCAGCCACTCAACCTGCGAAAAACATGAAACATTTTCCGCTTCAGTTGAGCGCGAGGAAAAAGTGAGACGATGCCAAGGGGAGAAGATTGAAGAGGCAAGCGATCGAGGGAGGAAGGTATTGAGGTTGGAAAAAGACATAACCAAATGAGAAGGTGATTAAAAGAGGATAGAATTGAAGGGGGATAGGTTGAAAGGAGATAATCGAAAAAGCAGATAAGTGAAGTGGAAGAGGATTAAACAGAAAGACAATCGAGTGAGAGAACAATTGAAGCAGAACGTGATTAAAAAGGAAGATATTCGAGTGAGAAAATAATTGAAGCAGAAAGCAATTGATTTCGTTAAAATCGAAGAAGGAGAATGAAGCACACGGGGTAAATAAAAATATTTTAAAGGATTTCATTAACTGTGACATATCTATCTGACCAGTGAATGTATTCTCGATAAAACTACTTTTTACCTCAAGTGCTAAATAAAATAATGCGGAAAAATTGGCACTTCAAAAAAAATAAAGTCTTGAATTCTGCTAATTGCGATACGTTGATCAGAGCACACAAGCCTTACTTGTGTTCTACACACAGCTGTCAGACGACACACAGTCATCAGTAGAAAAGGCTTGCTAGTTTTCCTGCGTGCCCATCTGCTAAACCGGGTGCAGTAACGGCTAAGTTTGTTTCTCTAGTCTTTTGAGCCGATCGTACAAGTTGAAATAATGTACAAATAAATATTTAAATTTCATAACTCAATACAAGGACAGTTAACCAAAACACAAACCACGCCATTCATTCTCTCTACAAATATTAAAACGGGTAACAATAAAAATTCCACCACTAATTTCAGCTGAAAATCCTCATCGAACCGAGATCAATGTAATCCAAGAATACTCTGTTAAAGCTAATCTTTTCCTGCATCCTTCACGAGCTGGAAGAAAAATATGTCAATAAATACAGGATGCAGCAACATAACTTCCTTTTATTGAAAGAAACCTCCTTTAAAAAAGGAGATTACGTTGCCGCACCCTGCTCTTGCTAGTTGCCCTCACCTTGGGGAAGGGTTCCCCTGTGGCCCGGCAACTCATGTGGGCCTCATCCCCAGGCCTCAGGTCCTGTATGTGGGGCGTCACCTGCACGCGCGGCACCGCTGCACGCACACGTGTATGTTGGGTCAATGTACATATACATATATCACATACATGAGTCAAAAACCTATTTTGCTATGTGTTTCTGAGTACACGTACGTACGTATGTACATGCAGGGGACTCAATATTAACGACGCTGTCTAAACCTTTTTAAAAAACTATTTTACCCCAACGAGGCAGCAAGAAAACGATTAACGTGAGGAGACTTGGGTTGAACTAAAAGTCTGTTCAGTTTTAGAGAAAACTTTAGGATTGTTATAAATCAAATAGAGGTTTTGGCTGAGGCAATACCGAGTAAACATTCCAACTGAATGCGCAATAAGCCTTCATTATAAAACTGGTCAGTAAAACCACTAGTTGGAAAAATGATTTGTTTTTGAGAAACAAATTTCATGGCAAATTGAAAGACAATCCCTTGCAATGCAGCCCTCTGAGGAAATCAATCTGCATCAGATCAAACAAAATACAAACCATAAAAATCCATCGTGGCCTTGAAAAATAGTCAATACATATCGAATATAAATTGAAGAACTTGTTTTGAAGCAACAAATGTACATAGAGACTAGAATTGACGAGGTGTAATTTCGAAAACACTATTAAACAAATAATTGTGTTCTGGATGAAAAAGACATCAACGCCGCTGTAGCGCGTAAGTTTGCAGCAATCTCTAGACTAGAAAAGCCTCCGACAGGCAAGGACGATCATCTATCTTGTCCCCCAGCAGCAGCCTTTTTAAGAAAATCGAAAAACTGGCCAGTAGACAAAAGAGTGGAAGTAACGAAAATTTACTGAAATACTTCGTGCGTAAACCGAATTTGGGATAAGGAATTTACTACATAGGAAGATATATTTCAGCCCTTAAATGGGCAATTAAAATTTTACATTTATACCTGAAAGATAATTTTACAACTGGGTGAATCGAACTGGGCTGATTCATGGTAAATCACTTCAATTATTCTTGAGACAACAGTAATGCTACACGTGTTCTGCTTCAGAAGAACACAGTTTCAAGTCTCTTTTAGATTTACATTTCCCGATAACTCTAGCGCTTGAAATCGAATGTTCAACAATAAAAATACCACGAGAAACCTGATAGACCTCAGATGTAAATTACGTGCCGGAGATCAATTCATCGCTCAAGAAAATGGAGTTCATTTATTTTCATGTGCTACTGAAAAATAAACCTCAATCACGAACAAAAGTGTGTTTGTTGGAAATTCATCTAGGACAGACAACTTGATATCTTTTTCCCATGGCCTCCCTGAAAAAAAAAATCACAACTCAGTTGCAGATACACGACACATAATTTGAGACAAATTTCTGTATTGATGCATTTATTCCCTACGGACCACTTCCCTTCTCGAAGTTTATTAGGAATAATTTCCTTTGATCTCATGTTCTAAAAGTATTTTTCAAAGTTACGAGAAATTACATAAAAAATAACTAAAATGAGTGATAAATTGCGCAATGTTTTTTCAATCAGAAAATAACTTGGTCGTTATTGGGTTGCAGCACACGCCACAGCGACATCAGCAACTTGTGAAGCTAAGAATAGCATGATGAGCGATGCAGCGCAACACGCGATGCAGCGCACCACGCGATGCAGCGCACCACGCGAAGCAGCGCACCACGCGATGCAGCGCACCACGCGATGCAGCGCACCACGCGATGCAGCGCACCACGCGATGCAGCGCACCACGCGATGCAGCGCACCACGCGATGCAGCGCACCAATCTCGTTGTCGCAGTCCGGCGGCACGACAGAGCCATTATTTTGGCTAAAAATGCAAGACACGTTCCTGAGAGGCCATGCTTCCCACCAGACCTCCGAGTCATCAACACACACACAAATGATTGCTCTAATTCTGCAGCAGGAAATCCCAGGCCTCGTTTAAATTCAAATAATTCATCCGCTGCAAAATAGAAACGTCGAGTTCTTAATTGGAAGCAAACTGGAGAGGATCACCAGTCCTTAGCATGCAAATGAACTTAATGAAGTGCAGTGACAGAGTTCTGTCTCGGGGTGCAGCCTGCAGCGCTGTCTCCTACACCTACACAGACGAGAAAGAGTTGCAGTGATGACTCCTACTCCTACACAGACGAGAAAGAGTCGCAGTGATGACTCCTAAAGAGTTGCAGTGATGCCTCCTACTCCTACACAGACGAGAAAGAGTTGCAGTGATGACTCCTACTCCTACACAGACGAGAAAGAGTTGCAGTGATGCCTCCTACTCCTGCACAGACGAGAAAGAGTTGCAGTGATGCCTCCTACTCCTGCACAGACGAGGGAGAATTGCAGTGATGACTCCTACTCCTACACAGAAGAATAACCTCTATAACCTCACTCAAGGTTAGCTGAAGCTATTCAATTAACATGTGGGGCACTTCAGTCTATTGACTTAATGATAACATGGAGCACGTGAGCATTCACAATTTAATAAACACGTATAGCACGTACGCCAGATGATCTACCCATTCTGAGATAATACGTGACGCTCGTATATATTGATATCAGGAGAAAGTAAGGTACTCACTGTGCACGTGCAGCACGTGGGTTTGTACGACGTCGCTGTTTCTGTCTGCGTGGCACGTATAGTTGCCAGCGTGCACGAGTTGCAAGCGCGTCAAGTACAAAGACCCGTCCACGAAAACGCGAATATCCTGTTGAAGTGCACAAAAAATTCAACTTACTTTACAGAATGTGCGCTCTAGGACGTATACGAATTGCAAAAAAGTCTACGGGTTTTGCGCCGAATATTTAAGTATAGCGTCGTGTGGTGCTGGTTCTGAAATCATTTGTTCGTTGGAACATATGCATACTTTTAACGCATATTTCGTGTACTGACTATTCAAAACGGCGAGTATGTCCTTGAATATAACTTTCTTTGTATTCCATCATGAATTAATGGAGTAGTAGAGAACGCTCCTGTATTTGAAGATGACTACATATATGGGCGAAAAAAATTATGATTGCTTATAATGGGTATGAACAAATGACCGAGGTAAAATGTTCAGGAATATTGTTCTTCTAATTTTGTAAAAACTGAAAAGTACTCATCAGTGTAAAGAAGAGAAATTCCAATACGTGCATGTTCCTTTACGGGATGTAACCTTCTCCAAAAATGTTGTATAGCATCGTATGGAATTGAGTTCAAGTTGAACAAACCACCAAATCACTGAACGAAAACTACAATAAAATTGAAACCAGTGAGAACGATAATTTAACGTACATTCGTTTCTCAGGTGGCGGATCCACCAACATGAATATGGCTGAACATGAAATACCGAGCAAAAATAGGTCCTCAATGTTTTAAAATAAGGAACAATATCTTCTTAACGACATTTAAAAACTGCAAGCTAGAAATACTTTACATGAAAAACAGTAGCCTGGGATAACTTTACAATTTAGTATATCAAGCTTTTATAAACGAGCTAGTAAAATGTAAAATAGGTTCAATAGTTCTTGAAACATCTAGCAAAACTCGAAAAAAATTCCTGTAAAAATATTTTCGCAATCTATTTTTCCACTAATTTAATACTGAAACTCAGCCTACTAATCGAATTCTTCGTTCTCATAAATATTTCACCTTCCTAACAGGACGTCAAACATTTAATAAGTAGATTACACAAATTAAAATTATTCGTACATCTAAGAGAAAACTGATCCTTACCTCCGAGTTGAGGGCAGCCAAGTCTAAACCGTTCCTCCTCCACACGATGGGAGGCGTCGGGGTGCCTGTGACGTCACACTTGATCTCGAGGTTGTCTCCGACTCTCGCTGCCACCACGTTCACTTCCAGAGCCTTGTCCAGGGACACCACAGACACACCTGTAGCAACAAGCAGGTGTTAGACCACACCACAGACACACCTGCAGCAACGAGCAGGTGTTAGACCACACCACAGACACGCCTGCAGCAACAAGCAGGTGTTAGACCACACCACAGACACACCTGCAGCAACGAGCAGGTGTTAGACCACACCACAGACACACTTGCAGTAACAAGCAGGTG
>VCRD01006613.1:6716-25881 GCA_006783055.1 Trinorchestia longiramus
GTAGTTCAATAACCGTATCAAAATGGTTGGTCGATCTTTCAGTATGTTCGTCATAAAATACTCGAACGTAGAGACTTGAGTGAGACGAAATTAGACAATGAATTTGATGGCTGATGCAATAGTTATTATTCAAAATGTTCTATATTTGGATTAATTATAAATCTCGGAGTAACGCGAATCAAAGCACGATAACTTCAAACACAATTCAAACGTAAACCACACTGAAATGAGAGATTTGCCATACAATCTGTCAAGTACACATGGTATCAAAACTGCTACAAAAAGGAAATCTTAAACCTACAGGGGAACATCTAGGCTCGGCAAAAAGACAAGTTCAAAGAATATCTAGTACATAAGTGATATGCAAAACTCTAACACATTGTCAATAGAAACTTACCCGTCAGAGAGAGACTGAAAGCGCTGATAGAATTGCTGCTAACTGGGCGATGCCTGAGACTGAACTGTTGGGCATTAAGCCTCAAGGCTCGTGGTTGACAATGATCTTCTATAGACGATGGTTGCAATTTGAAGTTGCAACTACGATTGAATTTTTAACTTTAAAATACTAGTATCAAATGACGTGAAATACGTACAAAAATTAACACTAAAATATTATTAAAATACATCATATTTTTGTATCGACTCCAAGATCATTCTAAATTAATTACGATATTTCCGAGGCCCTACACTTACATGAATATAGTAACAGAGCATGATAAACACTACGTTGGAGTCGATAGAATCCTGTTCTTAGCCTGAAAAATCGACCCAAATGTTTCACGAGAGGACGTGAAAAGAGTGGTGAAAACTTTCGACCGATGTCAGTCGATTGATCCCGCTCCTCTGTAGCACGAAACAGGAGAAGTAAGCGTGAAGAATTGGCGACGCTCGGCCATCAACGTTACGTATTATAGAGAACGACCCTATTTATATATGGTTGATTGCGAGGTGGGGCGCTTTGCAGTGTGGCGAGAACTGAGAAGAGAAGATACGCAATGTATCGTAACCTAATTAGACAATATTTTCTTGAAAAGGGGCCCTGTCCTGACAGGTCAGGATAGAAATTAAATATAAATAAATTAGAACTTCCATTAGAGAAAAAAGGGACAGAGGGATATTCGCTGGCTGGCAATACCGAGACGCCAGCAGCTTAAGCGACACATATGCCAGCGTCGCTTTGCCTTTTCCCGCCACCGTCGAAGCCACACGTAGTTAGTATCATTCTTAAAAACAGTGTTAAGTCCACACCAAATCAAAAATGTAAGATATTAAGCGTAAAGTGTAAAACGCAATCGTGAGTATACTTAGATCCATGAGTCTGTTGATACCAGCATTATCATAACTGTAAAAATGTAGCCATAGCCTATGCAGACAGGAGGCCAACTGTGATATCCATAGGACACTGAAGAATGCTCAATGTGCTAGAGTCATTTAATAAAATATTCTGTCGCCAGTCATAGCTATAGAATTTGTGTGATACTAACAAGTATCAGTATATGTATTTCATGTGAGCAGGAAGTTATCTCATCAGTGTGTTTGTGATAAATTAAATGCGTCTATTCCTTCTTGCTCAATAGAATCCTGGTTGTGCAGTGAGACACCAAAAAACATTCTACATGCATAGTCACTTCTTCATTTAGTTAACTATCATCTATTCAAAGGAGATGCAACTTTCAGTGTAGAATGTAGAAAATGTCTTCTGGTCTACAGTAGCATTAAAGTGTGTTCAATGTAAGTGTAAAAGGTTTTCACACCACCCAAAATTGGAAAGAAAAGTTTCTCAAACAATTTTTATAATATTAATTCAGTGTGCTCTAAGTGTATGTGTTTTTGCATAACAAACAGTGCCTGTGCTAAATACAGTTAGCCTTCTCTTTTTCATTTGTGATGCTGAATTGCAGCAGTTTTATATGTTTCTAAGCAATACTCGTGCTCTGATGTGTCAATCATGGTAGTTCCCTATATTTTTGGGTAATAAGTTTGCAGTGTAATTCCCTCTTGTGAGGATCTAAAACATTTTCTAACTGTGATGTATAAGATAATTCTCTTTAACACTGAGGTTGGTGAACCTCGTCATTTATACCTGCACCTTTAGTTATTTATATGCTTTTCTTTCTAAAGGAATTATGTTTATGCTAGTACTGTTCCAAAAGGAAATTATATTTTTTTGTACATGTGACAGCAACTTGTTATTGGAGCTACAGCAGTGAGGTTAATGCCATTACTCTAGTTCAGTGTAGCTGTCAGTGTTTTCAGTCAGCCTCAATGGCCAGTATTATGTTTGAACTACATTCCAGTGTAGGCACATTGAAAAGATAATCTTGCGTGCCATTTCAGACACCAGTATTATGTCAGAGTATTAAATTTTAAGTTAAATGATTAGCTCTGTAAACTTAATTTGTGATTTGTCTCAGATCAAGGCTTCAATAAACTCAATTTCCAACGACCTCATCATGTATCCTACTGGACACGCCTAAGTCCCGGACAGGCTCAGTCGACGAGTTATAAATGGACAACAGTACAGTATTCCGGTCTCAAATGTTAGCAGATATGCTGTAACAGTGTAATGTTGAAGGAGTGTTGCGTACCACCTGCAGGAAATGGAATAGTGGAAAAGCACCATCGAACGGTGAAAGCAATCGCTGAAAGAGGAAGAATTTCGCTAATCGATGTTGTGCATTGGTACAATAGCACGCCTAGATCTGGATAAGATGAGCTGTTTGTGCCTCGACGCTCGGTGTACAAATACGTATGGAGGTATTCGTCAGTGCATCCGACAAGAGTAGATGGAGGCCACTATAACGACTCGTCAATAACAGCCGGGGAAGAAGTGTGGGTAAAACTGCCTAATGCAAATTGTACTACTCAGTGGAGCAGAGGCATTGTAACAGGAGTGAACTCATCAAATAATATTGAAGTGGATGGGGTACCAAGACACGTACTTGACGTGCAATCAGTGGTACCCCCTTTACCCCGAGACGAAGAAGTTAGGGGTGAGAGAGGTGAATGTTGAGAGCAAATGAATGTTGAACAGAGTGAGGGTGAGGATGAACCTCAGCAGATGAAGAGAGATAAAAGAGTTCCCGCCTGGATCACCGACTACGTTACAGTTTAGATGATCGATAGACTATCGTTTAGATTTATATAGATTATCGAAGTAAGTTAGTAACGAAATGTCGATTCCGTTGTAGTAGGTACTACATCTAAGTTATTATGATTTTAAGATCACGTGGAGATGTAGCATAATGTATAAATTAGTAGATGGCACCTCAGCTGAGACGCCTATACTTCCACAGGGGGTGCTGGTTGAGCAGGCTCAGTTGGTTGTGCGCGACAGCGTCGTGTGGCGATTGTGTATTGATGCGAACGAGAAGAGGTCGAGTGCCGGTTGAAGTACTCGTTGTAAATTGGAAGTATTCGTCGTCGTGGACTAGTGTTGTTAAGACTAGTTGTTGCAACTTTACAGTATTTTATAATACGAATTTGCTTACCTCTATTCGTCTTGTTCTTCAGTCAACGTTGCTTCACGTAACGAAGGTGTCCCCCAACCGTGCACAATGTGAATTCGACAACCTCCAAACGTGACATACAACCTCTCTTCACGTGACAATTATCCGTATAATATTGTTAGTAACTGAATCTACTCAGCCTAATATTCTACGAGTACAGATTTTCACGACAACGACTACTTCCAACGTACAACCAGCAATTCAACCTGCACCTGAGCCTTTTCTTGCTCACACCAATACGGAACCGACACACGACGCGGCTACGCGCAACCCACAACTGAGGCTGCTGCCGCAGCCCCCTCACTCAAACCAAGGCGTCCACGTTCAGGTACCAACCACCAATTTATACATTATGCTACAGTAGGCTAAGTAGATTCAGTTACTAACACTTGTATTGGGTTACTTATCACGGGAATAGAGGTTGTATGTCAAAGTTGGAGGTTGTCGTATCCGCATTGATCGCGGTCGTGTACGGTAACAAGGCAAATAGAGGTAAGCGAATTCGTATTATAAAACACCGTAGAGTTGCGGCTATTAGGCTTAACAACAAACCTCCAATCCCTTGAATCACATGCTGAAAGTCCCACTAAGAGAAGTAGCCCTTCTCCATCAGCACAATAGACCACCTGGTGATCTGAATGGAAGTACTTATGCAGTTCTGCTTCCCTGTTACAATAAAATGAAACACTCGTGCTGGGTTTCAACATTCGATTCTCTTGTAGTCTTAAAGCCAACAATTCAGCAAGCTCTTTTGGTAGAGAAAGATCTTTAACCAAATCATTTAAAGTCGACTGAGTTAACAGAATTCGTTTGTCACAATCTTCATCACATGGCTGAAAAATATCTGTAGTGTCTTTTTCCTCACTAGAAGAAGGTGAGCAGAGATCTGTGTCATCAATTTTTGGAAGCTCACTAAATATTGGTACAGGTATTTCTATGATATGAGCAACTTGTCGAATAGTAGAATAGGTACTTCGGCATTGCAAATATGGCTTGTTTTTCTTATTGAAACCTCTTGCATTGACAAGGCAGAAATATCAGTCATCTAAATGATTGCTTGGTTCTTTCCAAACCATAGGCACTCCAAACTTGAATTTAGAATTCTTTCTTTGAGACAATGATCTCAGGGTCTCAACACAGGTTTGGAACACTTTGTGAGGAGCCCAGTGCTTGCCATAGTCTCCAAGTGGTATTTTGAGGTACGCAAAATACACGCTCTTAACAAAGTCAGAAATGTTGCGCCTCTGAATCTGCAAAGTAATGCTTTCACAGATATAGCAAAAGATATTTGAATCATTTAAGCAAAACAAGATGTGATAGAGAAAATATTAGGTCAGATTTGAATTCAGCACTTTCAAATTAGTCTAAACCGTTCTTTAAATTTCATGCCAGAGAATTTTTTTGTATACCAGTGTAATTAATAAAGTAACGATATCCGTGACGTAAATAGTACTCTAATCCAAATATCTTAAACAAAATACAAAGGTTTACAGAGGCGTACCTCGTCAGGAGTACGAGTAATCATTTAAGATAGCAGCTCATGGAAGTTGAGTAGCAACCCAAGCATGGACCATGCGGCTTATTCTATTGCCTTAGTGTATTGTAGCCAGATCCTCAGTTATAAGAAAAATATTACGATGAGTCAGCAGGCATAATGATTTTTAGGGCTCTCCACTACGTACCGTGAGGTTCGATAATGTTGTAGCCAGTCAGCAGCTTCCATACAGACGCATGTCTCATTGGGGACGGGAGTCTTTTTCTGTAAATGAACTACTGCTAACCCGAACAAGAAATGAGGAAATTTACACTAAACAACGCCAAGTATATCCGTACAATGGGGTTACAGACATTTTAAGTTATGATATGGCAGTGAATATCCAAACAAAAATAAAACTAAATTTTGCGAGAGGTATTTAACTAAAAAAGTGACTTTACCCGTAATAAGTCGTGTTAATAAATGATTCAATCTGCAGCTAAGACAACACTAAAATTTTAATATTAACGCAAACAAGATCCCATAATTGTCCATCATAACTGAATAACACAATAAATCGCTACTTGAAGTTGAAAACGAAAATGAATATGGTCAGCATTTACATTGGACACTATACAGGTACATAACATAACCTTAAAAAATTCAAGTACGTGAAAATGTAGAGATGATTTTTGAATAAGAAATTTAAAAGCCGTGAAGGCTTATATAATGAATTCTTACTATGCGAATGCATTATAGATGCCATCAACGTTACTGCAGACTTAATAGATGATGATCGCGTGGGCTAGAAATACAGAAGTCACCCCTAGTTACTAAGAAACGTTGCAGTGTCGGCACAATAAAGCAATACTTCGATTGATTGAATATTTTTATATATTTCTTTAATACTCTTTACTTAAAGGATTGACATTTAACAAATCTGTTAAGTTACAATGGTCATTGATTAAATGTTACAATTCTAACGTTTGAGTTTCTGATATTTCTCATTCAGGAATATTTCAATTGATAAAAATCACTCATATCGCTCGAAGCTGGCGGCAGCGTAATACGTTCATACGTCATGCAACCAACATCCCAAGAAATTGACCAATAAGCGCCTGTGTGGAGATTGACATAGGTATGACGTGCCAGCCTGATAATGGTCCCGTGTTGGGGTCATGCCAACTCTGGTATGTGAAGCTACTTGGAATTTCTGAACTGTGTGGAACTGCATGTATTCCACAGTACAGTAAAGAATAGTAGGAGCGCTCGCAAATTGGCAGGGCTGTACGTCATGAAATGATGTGACGTCTCAGTGATGTGCACGCGTCAACCAATCATGGCACACAATTGGCTCACGAGTCAGGCGAACGGTCACTTCGTCAAATTTATGCTGATTTCAAAACAATATAAAATGGGAAACATCTTGAAACAATGGTCTAATGCTGGTCAGCACATTTGCTACCACATAAATACTTATAATTTAGATAAGAATTACGAGTTGTAACAAAGTGCAACGATAGAATTAAACAAACAATGCACATGAGCATGAAAATTATTAGGAATGTCTTATTTTTCTCCTTAATTTGATTGTTGCTCCGCTTCTACCATTGAAATTCCATTTTAGTACTCACAATTGTACTGTTGAATAGATACTCTGGAATACGCTGAGTGCAATCAGTTCATACTTAATAGAAGGTGCAAAAAATAACTTCATTATTCTTGATATTCGTTATGCGTATACGATAAATTAAAAACAAAAAATTATAATTTTCACATTACAGAGAACTGTATAATTTTCTGGAACGAGTAATGCAAAAAGGAGTTTCAGTCCATCAAGTTGAATTCTGTCACTTTTCAATTTTTTTTCAAACTAAATTGAAGAAAAGTCAGATATATTTGTTCTATTAATGTTACTATTAAATGAGGTTCATGAATACAATATTAGACGGGCTTGTTCATTTTGACCTTGGACCTCTCAGGCCTAGTTCTTTGTTCTAGAGTTAAAGTGGTTTGCACGTCTCTCTAGGGTATTGATTTCGTGGTCGAGTGGTATAAGCTCTGGGTGTATGAATGGAATAACCCTAACGGCGTTTGTTTTTCTGATGTGTTATATCGACATTTGGCGTCCTGCCCCCCCAAAAATTGGTCAAACAGCGCCTGGCATCTGACGGGATCTCAACGTAACCGCCTGAAAGTCGTAACGCACAGTACAGTAAAGACTAGTAGGAGAGTTTACAATGTCTACGTCATGGAATTATGTGACGTTTCAGTGACGTACACGCGTCAACCAATCATGGCACACAAGTGGTGCGCCATGCAACAAGTCAACCAATCACTGGCTCACAAGTCAGACCAACCACAGTACAGTAAAGTAAAGTAAGAGCACATGGGGGTTGGCAATGACCACCCAAACGACGGTTATCAAGCGGTGACGTCATCCATGACGTAAATTGAGACTATGCGGTGATTGGTAAATATTTGAAGGGGCGGGGCTTCGAATGCGGATATGATAGAAAACACAAACGCAGACGGCTGGAGTTGAACGTTCGACATTTAGATAACCGCAACTTTACTTCCAATCCTTTAACCATTCGACCACGAGAGCTATGGTTTCAAACGATGTTTAAACCATTTTAACACTAGCACAACGAAGTGGGCCTGGGAGGTTCAATGTCAAAACTAACAAGCCCGTCTAATATTGTATTCATGAACCTCACTTAATTATAACATTTATAGAACAAGTACATATGACTTTTCTGTTACGTAGTTTGAAAGAAAAATAATAGAAAAATGACAGAATTCAACTTATTGGACTGAAACTCCTTTCTGTGTTACTCGATCTAGAAAATTATAACTTCTCTGTAACATGAAAATTATAATTTTTTGGTCTTAATTTATCGTATTTTTCATAGCGAATATCAAGACTGATGAAGTTATTTTTGCATCTTCTATTATGTATGAACTGAGTGCACTCAGAGCATCCCAGAGTATTTTATTCAATACTATACATATATCATTGTGAGTATGAAAATGGAATTTCAATGGTAGAAGCGGAGCTATAATCAAATTAAAGAGAAAAACAAGATATTCCTAATAATTTTTATGCTCATGTGCATTGTTTGTTTAATTCTATCTTTACACTCTATTACATCTCGTAATTCTTATCTAAATTATATGTATGTATTTAGTAGCAAATGCGACACACCAGCATTAGACCATTGTTTCAAGATGTTTCACATTGTTTTTTTATTGCTTTGAAATCAGCATAAATTTGACGAAATGCCCGTTGGCCTGGCTTGTGAGCCAATGATTGGTTGACTTGCGCATTGCGCACCACTTGTGCGCCATGATTTGTTGACGCATGTACGTTACTGAGACCCCCCTCACCCCTCCCATAATTCCATGACGTCAAAATTCTGCTAATTTGCAAGCGCTCCTACTATTCTTTACTGTACTGTGGGCCAACGGTCACTTTGTCAAATTTATGCTTATATCACAGCGATAAAAACCATTGGGAAACATCTTGAAACAATGGTCTTGTAGTGCCTCGGAAATATCGTAATTAATTTAGAATGATCTTAGGTTCGATACAAAAATATAATGTATTTTAGTAATATTTTTGGAGTTAATTTTTATACGTTTCATGTCATTTGAAACTAGTATTTTAAAGTTAAAAATTCAATCGTAGTTACAACTTCAAATTGTAACCCTCGTTTATAGAACACCATAGTCAACCACGAGCGTATAATTTAAGTGTCCATCAGTTCCTTCGCAACCGTTACCCAGTGAACAGCAATTTTATTCGCGCTTTCAGTCTCTCTGACGGGTAAGTTTTCCATTGACCATGTGTTAGGAAGTAATGTATTTCACTTACCTACCATATATTCCCTAAACTTATCATCTTACCTTTGCCTAGATATGAAGTTGTGCTCTGATTTGCGTTACTCCAAGATTTATAATTAATTCAAATATAGAACACTTTGAATAATAACTTTTGCATCAGCTATCAAACTCATTGTCTAATTTCGTCTCACTCAAGTCTCTACGTTCGAGTATTTTATGACAAGCATATTGAAAGATCGACCAGCCATTTTGATACGGTTATTAAATTTCATGGCATCGGGTAGAAGCTGCATATCTGCATCTCGTTTTTGTATTTCTTTGACTGCCAGCTAATTAGGTACGATGACTTACTGTTTTACTCAATAGTTGTCTTAAAATGTTGTCTCATGATATTAATTCTTCTTGCTAAATTCTGTATTTATTTCGAGTTACTTATGGGTCCTTACTCGGGCAGGTTATAGTTTCAGGTTTCAGTATCGGTCTCAATTCAGTATCATTTCCAGCTTCGGTTTTACGGATTTCAAGTTCTCAGTTTTGGTCTTCGATCTCGGCCCTAATTTCTGTTTTAATTTTTATCGTGTTCATGAATAAATCTGCAAGCTACGGAGACGATCGTATCACTTTCTTCGAAGAACGTCATCCACAAAATAATTACAACAGAAAAATAACACGTTCCCTAAAATCTAATGCTGGTCAGCGCATTTGCTACTACATAAATATATATAATTTAGATAAGAATTACGAGATGTAATAAAGTGCAGAGATAGAATTAAACAAACAATGCACATGAGCATAACAGAATTATTAGGAATATTTCATTTTTCTCTTTAATTTGATTGTAGCTCCGCTTCTACCATTGAAATTCCATTTTCATACTCACAATGATACTATTGAGAAACACACTCTGGCATGCTGTGAGTGCACTTGTATAGTTGTTGCTGTTTGGAGAATTCTAAGCAACCAACTTTAACAAAACCTAATCTAACTGCCCGTGTGACCTTACTCAAGGAGAATAAAAAAACTCATCACAGGTATTCAGCTTGGTATTCAAGAAGTTAGCATGAGAAATAGCTTGGAATCTTCTTGGGATGATTTAGCCAGTCCAGAGCTTCCAGATGATGGTTAGGCCAGTCCAGCTTCAGGAGTAAATTGCCAGTCCAGAGCTATAGTGACTGTGGCTTGAAATGTTGCACGTGTACAGTAGGTGCAGTACGTGGCGTATCAGTGTACGAGTGCAGCTGGTATAGTAAAGTGTAGTAGGTAGGTAAGTAAATAGCTTGTTATAGGCAGGTGAGTGGTCTCACAGTTGAGTGGTCTCAGTGAGTGGGCTTCACAGCGAGTGCACAGTGAGTGGGTGGCAGACGGTCCCCCAAATTCTGCACGTAATGGTGAAGTGATGAGCACATATACACGGATCATAACCACATCACAAGTCCCAATGACAATTCTCAAAATATGCCAGGATAAAGTGCAGAAGGCAGTCCTGGTTAACGATTGTTCAGCAACCAGTTCACCATTTAGTCAAGTTCTCAATTTAACATTCTTACAGTGAGGCAGGATTTTTTTGAAACCAACTTTAGCAACATCAATCAGGAAAATTGACATAAAATAATAGGTTCATTCTTAGCCTTTCAATATTCATAAATCTGAATTAAATAATGACCACAGAATAATTTAGTTTAAGGTCTTCAAAGAAGTAGCTTTTAGGTCTGTAATAATACAGAATTTTACCACATATAAAGGAAATATAATAATTCTTAAGGTGACAAAATTAGGAATAAATGCTATAGCTGTATATTTAAAAGGAATATGATTTTATGAAAATCTACACCTGAGGAAATTGCAGGCTAGACTTATAATTGTCTTTAGGATTGACCTATTCATATGAGGTCCTCTGAGAATAGTAGAAAAATATTGAGTCACTTACTATAGCACAGTCACTGATTTATCACAGTTGTCCAATAGAAACAATTCCTAACACTTGACTTTGCTCTAATAATTCACAGTGAAGAAACTAACACTTGAAAATCTAAATATCACCAAAGAACACAGATACACTGGCAAGTTAAACACAAAAATTAAGACAAGACTGATAATACTTAAGACATAGGATGCTCACCAGGGAATTCTAACCTAACGTCACATGTTGAAGTTTATGAGTGGCGTTGCTGGGAGAGCTACGTCTAGATAACAAGCGTGAAAATGTTGCGAGAAAAAGTTTTGATTGGAAATACTCTCTGGCTAACGCTCTTAATATAAATATTATTACATTAACGTGCACTAAATATGCATGTTTTAATTGTAAAAAATTCATAAAAATCACTAGAAATTTAGGCCTATTTTTATTGCTAAAAATGAAGGTTATTTTAATACTTGTAATTTTATAACTTTTAAAGAGGTAGCAGGTCATGCTATACACTCAGTTCATGCATAATAGCAGGTGCAAAAATAACTTCATTAGTTGTGATATTCGCTATGAGAATACGATGAATTAAAACCAAAAAATTATAATTTTCACATTACAGAGATGTGTATAATTTTCTAGATCGAGTAACAGAAAGGAGTTTTAGCCCAATAAGTTGAATTCTGTCATTTTTCAATTATTTTTTCAAACTACGTAACAGAAAAGTCATATGTACTTGTTCCATAAATGTTATCATTAAGTGAGGTTCATGAATACAATATTAGATGGGCTTGTTAATTTTGACATTGAACCTTTCAGGCCCACTTTGTTGTTCTAGTGTTAAATTGGTTTAAACGTCGCTCAACGCGATGTATCTCGTGGCTGAGTTGTTAGAGTCCTGGGTACCTGGTTGGGAATTCTTATTAGCGGAAGTTCGAACCCACCCGTGGCGGTTTTTTTGTGTCATATCGGCATTTGTCGCCCTGCCCCTCCAAAAAATTGACCAATCAGCGCCTAGGCGCAACCCCTACGTCATGGATCACGTTCCCGCCTGAAAACAGTCGTTGGAGTGGTCATTGCCAACTCCCCATGTGATTCTACTTTTCTTTACTGTACTATGTCGTAACGTTGATATGTCGGAGGGGTGGTCATTGCCATCCTCCGCATGTGATTCTACGATTTTTTACTGTTCTGTGGTGTATTTTCTTTACTCTGCCACCCACAGTCAGTGTTGTGAGGTTTGATAATGTCGTAGCTTGTGCGTGGCTTCCATCCAGACTAACTCGTCATTGGAAACAGGAATCCGCTTATGTAAATGAACTAATGCTAACCCGAACAAAAAATGAGAAAATATACGACATGTTATTTTTAACATAGCTTTACAATCAGGTTGAAAAATTTTACACATCTGTGGCGATACGTGTTAAATGGTTCGGTGAATATAATGACATATCCAATTTATTTATTAGTGATTGATTTAATGCATATAAAAAGGTAAAAGTTTATCTGCCTACTTTCAATTGTATGATAATTGATTGTTGACGAGTTCTTTTCTCTCTCATAATTTACGTAATCTTGGTTCAATACATGGGTTTTTTGCGTGCTGTCCTACTACCATATTTCAATTAATACTTGTAATTGACACAATTAATTAAATGCAACAACATACACACGCAATCGCACTAGAGGGACTCTAATCCTCTGAATACATGATATGTTAAAAGGTATTCCAGTACTTCTTTTTAATGGCAAGATGAGGGCAATGATACACACAAAAAGATTTAACACATGTTATTCTAACTTCACGAGGTGGGAAATGCGAGTCATATACCACATTTTCGCATATAACCCACAACATGATATCCTATTAACAGTGCATCACTAATAGATTCACATGGACAATAATAATATTAACTTGCCATTACACTGTAGATTCGTTGATGATGATAGGCCTCGATGTTAACACTCACAATTATGATACATAAGCAATAATGCAGATTATTCCCCTTCCCGTTTCTTGATACTTCGAAATCAATTCTTCCCTCATCATACACGGTTAAGTGTACGTGAAAAATCGGCTGCCATTCCTCGGTGTGGTGCTAACTTAATTCCCCCTTAATTACTTCTCCACCTATTCCACTCATACCTCTAAACTTATACCCATCCCTCTCAATGTCGATCTGGCTGCACAAGCCTACATTGCTGTTGAGATCTAATTCCCCAGTCTAAGTCCCCGCTGTGGAATCGTTCTGGCTCCTAGCACTGTCGCTCACACTTGTTGCCTTGCTCTCTCTTCCCCTGTTGGTTTTCTGACTCTTGCTTATATAATCCGGTGGTATTTTCTAGAACCACGCCTCCTCACTTTTGGTCCCTCCTCTCACTTTGGTCTTGCTTGTTTCCGTTTCCGTTTCCGTTTGCGGTTTTGCTACGCGACAGCCGTTGACTTTTATTGGGTCTGCGGCCCAACTGCTCGCATTCCACTCATGCCTATTCACCTTCCCACATCCTTATAATGTATCACCCACATCCTTACATGTTAACACATCATTCCATATTACTATGCCTTAACACTACTATCACCACATCACTACTATCACCACACATGCCACCCCCTGGAAAAAGAAATTTGAGCTTATAAGGTCCAATTTCTCCCTTAATATCATAGATAATAATAAAAATATTCCTATATTAACCTGCCAATAATGCATGTATACACGTCCTAACACATCTCTATTTAACACATTTATATGTCTACTGAATACATTTACAGAATTGTAACTACGCATTTGACTACCATCCTCTCGATTTTAAAGCACATTGTAAATCATTTGGAACGTTGTTATTGTAGTCTTGGTGCAGCGCATAGTTATTATTAGTGCACAGAAAATTTCATTAAAAAAATTTATTTTCGTTTTGTTGACATTGTTGGTACATATGGTTATAATATTTGCTCCCTATATCGTGAGAACACGGCAGTGATATTTCATCTTCAAAATTGGTAACATACATAGTTATTTTCCAACATTGTTCGGTTTCATAATATTTTCTTTTAATATTATTGGGATCTTGTCCTTTTTCATTTTATTTCAACATTGTTGGGAATCATTCCTCTTTTATTGACGACTGAGGCGTTCAATCGACAATGGTTGAATATTATTAAATTTCTTTTAATGTTGTTGGGATCTTGTCCATCTTTTGCATTTTATTTCAACATTGTTGGAAATTGTTCCATCTTTTTATTGACACCCGATGCGTTCAATTGACAATGATTGAATATTAAATGTTTTCTTTTAACATTGCTGGGATTTCATTCATCTTTTACTGATACCTTTAGCGTTCAATTAGCAATGGTTAATATTCATCGCCTTACGATCAGAACCGAGCTCTTGATCGGGCGGAATTAAATAATTGCGTAACCTCGAATGTTATACGAACAGTCATAAAGAAAAGAGCACGTGTTAATTACAAATGACCAATTACGTTTCACGATTCTAGAGTTACAGTTACATACCTGATGTCCTGGCATAGCGAAAAACTTTCGTCTTTCGACTTCGTAAGTTCTCGACCCAAGACAACAATAATATATTTTCTGACGATTTAATTCATAAGAATCCTTCCGCTTAGCTAAGAGCAATTATGCTCGTCCACAATACACAGAAAATAAATACACAGCAAGAAATACAAGGTGCTTACATCGAGAATACAGCAATACGGATGAGGACTTCTGCCATAGGCTCTGTCAAATCTCGACTGTAACTCTATATACACACAAGAAATTATTATTCGACGTCAGTTCAAAATGAGAAGATCTCTGCTTCGGACGTATAATACTCCTAAGCTAGACATAGTCATTTCTGACACTTCATTAACATATTTAAGTGAGCAACGGTTATCGTTACATATTTTACACATTAAGTAACAGCTTTTAGCTGCAAAAGTTTCGTTACTTGGACGGTTATTCTTCAATATTTACTTTTGCAGGTAGGTCAGTGTGGTTTGGGATATCCGATACACACGCAGCACTGCCGAGTCAAACGGTAATTCCAACTCACTACGAAATTACAGTAGATCTGATGTAATGAAAGACATTTCTGCAAAATGCTAAATGAAGTTTATCTCAGACTGAAAATTTCTCCTCATAATCTTCAACTGATCAGCAAGTAAACTATAAGGAACTTTTGCATTTCTGCTAAGTTTAGTTATCTCAAGACTCGCATAATCAACACACAATTTAAATATTATTATGGACTACCCCCTTGCCCTTATACCTGTCTAATACATGTTTAATTCTGCCTGTTTTGAATTGATGAAATAATTCTCTACATTGACGGTATTAAATAATTAACCACAAAATCACGACATTACTAAATGCTCAAATGAGTAAACGAACAAACACAATATTTTAAAATAATATCACTCAATTCCCTATTAACTTCTAAAGAGCCAAATACATATAAAAAATTGACCTGTCTTCAAGCACAAAATAATTAAGCATTACACGTAAACTAACACCTGTTGTTAGTGACTTCGCTGTGCATCTCGATCGCAACTCTCCTTACATACTCAATCACATACAGGGTTCCCATTCTGATTCATTGCCTCATGTAGTTGACACATTGAACATGTTCACGTTGTATCACAAGTAGAAAATTCTAGTTTTCACGCATCCACGTTCACCCATATCTATCATTCTGTTGTAATGACATCGAATCTCCAATTTTGAATTATTGCCGAAGCATTGGTCATCTTGCTAATCGTCTTCACATGAACACGGAATTCTATCAGTTAAATTCAGAATCCTTATGATATTGTCACATATGCATCGCTATTAAGTAAAACCCTCGTAACCTTAGTAAATTAAAGGTCTCAAATATTTTTACTCTATGTGATTAACACATTCAATTATTTCGGAATCTCAATCACCCTCAATTTGTAGAAATCATTTGGAAGAATGCACAACTGAGAAAATTTCTTACCACATTTTGCTTGACCCTTACAAAATAATTATTCTAACGGCAAAGATATCTCTTCAGGGCCTAGTGCAGTATCGTCCCTTTCTCTCTTAGCAGTAATTATGATAAAATTGAATATTACTTCCTCTACTCTCCTGCCCCTTTTCAATCGACTTCGAAATTCAACACAAATGAAATGGATTCCAATTCTAATTTCCCTATCACTGATCAATAAAAAAAAATTCAACCACGACTTATTCCCCTCTCACTTAACAACGAAGCAAAAAATATCTTTTAAAAAACGATTAACGCCTTTCGCATTTATCAGAAGAAACATCAATAAAATTTGTAGAATATGTTGAAATTTGTTCTCCCATAACTCTAAGGAATTTAACATTATGGTGGGCTTTTACCCTCTCACATGAATTAATTGATGAACCCACACTTAATTTTTCGAAATACTGAGATTTGCACTCTATACACAAAATTTTATTCCGATGGAATCTTGACTTACATAACACACAGATAACTTCTACACGAAATCAGAAAATATAATTATGTGTTACCCCCAATTTGTCAAATAATGAAACGTAAATTCAAATGCATGCACAACATTGTTCCACAGTTTCCTGGAAGTGAAAAAACTCCCTAGAACGAACAAAAATGCTGCTCCTTGGAAGAAAAAAACTTCCAAGAAACATAGGAGACACAATTTTTCTCTCATTTGCCATCAAAAAAAGTATATATAGGGAAACCTTTTACTGCCGTAGGGCTTTAGAGTTGTTATGGTGTGGCGATACGTGTTAAATGGTTCGGTGAATATAATGACATGTCCAATTTATTTATTAGTGATTGATTTAATGCATATAAAAAGGTAAAAGTTCATCTGCCTACTTTCAATTGCATGATAATTGATTGTTAATGAGTTCTTTTCTCTCTCATAATTTACGTAATCTTGGTTCAATACATGGGTTTTCTGCATGCTGTCGTACTACCATATTTCAATTAATACTTGTAATTGACACAATTAATTAAATGCAACAACATACACACGTAATCACACTAGAGGGACTCTAATCCTGTGAATACATGATGTGTTCAAAGGTATTCCAGTACTTCTTTTTAATGGCAAGATGAGGGCAATGATACACACAAAAAGATTTAACACATGTTATTCTAACTTCACGAGGTGGGAAATGTGAGTCATCTACCACATTTTGGCATACAACCCACAACATGATATCCTATTAACAGTGCATCACTAAGAGATTCACATGGACAATAATAATATTAACTTGCCATTACACTGTAGATTCGTTGATGATGATAGGCCTCGATGTTAACTCTCACAATTACGATACATAAGCAATAACGCGGATTATTCCCCTTCCCGTTTCTTGATACTTCGCAATCAATTCTTCCATCATCATACACGGTTAAGTGTACGTGAAAAATCTGTTGCCATTCGTCGGTGTGATGCTAACTTAATTCCTCCTTAATTACTTTTCCACCTATTCCACTCATACCTCTAAACTTATACCTATCCCTCTCAATGTCGATCTGGCTGCACAAGCCTACATTGCTGTTGAGATCTAATTTCCCAGTCTAAGTCCCCTCTGTGGAATCGTTCTGGCTCCTAGCACTGTCGCTCACACTTGTTGCCTTGCTCTCTCTTCCCCTGTTGGTTTTCTGAATCTTGCTTATATAATCCGGTGGTGTTTTCTAGAACCACGCCTCCTCACTTTTGGCCCCTCCTCTCACTTTGGTCTTGCTTGTTTCTGTTTCCGTTTGCGGTTTTGCTGCGCGATAGCCGTTGACTTTTATTGGGTCTGCGGCCCAACTGCTCGCATTCCACACATACATACCTATTCACCTTCCCACATCCTTATAATGCATCACCGACATCCTTACATGTTAACACATCGTTCCACATCACTATGCCTTAACACTACTATCACCACATCACTACCATCACCACATCACTATTATCACCACACATCAATTTGAGACACGTAAATGAAAATCTGAACAAATTAAAATTGGATTTCGAATAGCCACCGTGGTCGAGTGATCTACGGCTTGTGTTGTGTATCAGGTCTCTGCTTCGTGCAGAAAGACTGCGGGTTCAAACCCTGCCGTGAACACGAGATGTTTCTTGTTGCTTTTTCGTGCCGTGAACTCGCACATATCGGTAAGGCTTACTGAGTAAGCAGTCATGGCCCATGGACACGCCCATCAAACCTCTCGGGATCATGGAGCTTCATCATCACCCCTACTCTAAGAATGTTAACCTTAGGAATTTGAAAAACCAATGTACGAAATGTCTATGTACTGTGTACTCGATTGGAGATAAAGATTGTTTATTTGTTTGCATCAGCGATGAATTTAAATAACGTAAAGTTACTCATCAAATACTTTTTAGAAAAATGATGCAATAAAGTGCTTAAAAAGCCATTCAAACTTTAATAAAAATATAAAAAGATATTTTTGTTAGATAGCAATTAAACAATTACAGTAATAACTACTACATACTGAAAAATAACGTAGTTGTAATCATTAACAACATTGCACAATATTAGTTTACATAATATAAACCTTACAAATTCAAATTCACTCCCTGTGTGAAGATTATATATAATAATTTCTGAGAGTTTTGGAGCTAGTGAATGGCTTGTGAGTAAACTGTACCTAGAAATTGCGGATTTCGATTAACCGTATGCTGAGTGAGTTTTACACTTACAGGCACTCAAGTTGATAGAATGAAGGTGGGGCATAAATGTCGAGTTTTGATGCAGAAAAATTCACTTTTTAATTGTAATGAGTCGTAGTACCCACAGTACGATGGAGGCAAGTACTTTCTTATATAAGGGTTGGCACGACCCTCAATTTTCAGGCTGTGATGTCATTATGTGAACCTGCACTGGACCACAGTACAGAGGTAGAAGTATTTACGAACAGAGAGGTTGCCATGACCCAACATTTTTAGACGGAGATTTCATACCTACGTCATAAGATCATGGCCGCTGATTAGTCAACATCATGATGGAGAAGGATAAGGAATTAGGAACGGCGGGAACAGCTATCAGACATATGCAGGTGATTGGAAAGCCTTAGAGCGGATGGGGGTAGAATATAGTAGGAGAAGACAGATCGAGAAATGGAAATAAGATAAAGGAAGAAGATGAAAGAAGAAGAAAAATGAAAAAGAAGAGCCGGCACTTCCAGCTAAGTCTGAAGTGTATCTGTTCATTATGTAGTGCATTGTTCAGTTTGCTGTCAAGCTTTTGTCTCAAAAGTTTATTGTTCCTAATATGTAGTTTATGATGTGTGTGTGTTGTTTCCTCCGCCCCGGCCGGCCCGGCAGAGATGACCGATTCCGGTGCGGAGGACAAGTGAAGGGTGGAAAGCACTAGTGGACTACTTGCATTTTTTCCCGTGGAAAATATTTAGTAGACTACTGGATCGTAATCGCCTCTGTCAG
>VCRD01006614.1:7830-19404 GCA_006783055.1 Trinorchestia longiramus
AGCCTTGGGCCCGGTAGCCTTGGGCCCGGTAGCCTTGGGCCCGGTAGCCTTGGGCCCGGTAGCCTTGGGCCCGGTAGCCTTAGCTACTAGAGGAAAGGAGCAGTAAGGAATATTGCATATACATAAATATGTAGACAGAACTTTACTGAATTGAGTTTATAATCACAGTTCAAATTATGTTTTCATTAGCAGGGGGAAAGCTCAAGGGCAGGAGACCTGTAAAGGGAAATATCATTATTGAAGGAGGAGGCCACGTCACGCAAAGAGTGGTTTTCATCCCAGGATGAAAGACTCCTTTTCTCGAGGGGAAATGGTGTGTCCGCCTGCAGGATAGCGTGGTCAGGGCTCACGAACCTTCCTCTAAGTGTGGTGGGTGGGCCAACAGTTCCTGGGCCCCTGGATGGGGCTGGTTTGTGTGGGCTCGTGCGTGCGTGGGGGGGGGTAAATTTATCAGGTCCCCGCACAGGACGTTGCTCCCTGAGGTCTGGGCCCCCACTCCCCCGTGTTGAATGTTCATATCGGCGCGTGTTGGGTGGGCGTCCGTATGGCGGTTGCTCACTCAGAACAGCCCTAGTCTCCCTCCTGCAAGAGAAATTCCATCGTAGCAGCTGTTCCACTCAGGCATTCAGGAGGCAAAGGCTTCGACGAGACAACCAAGGTTGCAACGCTCCACACACCAACGCGGCTGGGTACTCAGGAAAAGCTGATGCGTTTCTCACTTTGAGTCACAGACAATCGTATTGCCGAGCATAGGGATTGTTGTGGTTTATACTCGAGTATATCCTGGAGTGCACAGCAACAGTCAGACACTATCGTCACGGACTCTGTCGTGGCAGAAAGGGAAGCATTGAGAGCTGCCAATATGGCATAGAGCTCTGCTGTGTAGCTGGATGCGGCTCGCGAGATTTCTTCGACACGATGTGGTGCCGGTACATACTTTTATTCCTGTTGCACACCATGGATGGAATATTGTCGTCTTCACCATAGGGTTGCTGAAGTGTATGCGATACTTCTTTGGCAGTTGCGAAGAGACAAAAACTGCAACGAGACAAAAAAAAACAAATGTTACAAAAGAAAGTTAATGGAGTAGCAAAGAATTATAAGGTAAATGTTACGAGTGAAGCGAGAACTGAAGTCATAGTGTCATCAACCTTGCCCTTGGATCCTCGCCTGGAACTAAAAACTGTTTACATGATTCACGTATACTGAAGAAAAGATTCTTTAGGATTGTAACACCAGAGTTATATCATTGTAATAGTTTGTCTCATTCATATTAGAACTTGGTGCATCATAAATTAATGCTTGATATTCGTAAATTTCTAAAATCAAAATCTGTATAGAAGATATTATTACTAAAGACTTGTAATGGTGACTAAACATTTTGGTAATAGATCAGTAATCAATTATATATAATTATATTAATAAATTGGACTTAATATTTATGGTTTACTAAGTTTCGATATGAACGCAAGTAATGACATCCCACTGTATGTTTAGTTTGTAAACACACGTATAATAAATGCAAATTGAATTTACTTGAAAGTGAATAGAACATACTTGAAACTGGTTTTGACTTTTTTTCAATAGTTAAAATGGTGTTCAGTTATAAGTGGTAAAGAATTGTTTGAAAGTCTTTAGTACACCATGAAAACGTAAAAAATTGTTGTATCGAGTCTTGAACATTCGACTAACATTATCTCTTGATACAAAGTATTTTCCTTAAGAAAATAAAAAAGTCTTCGAATCCTCCCAAAGCACTGGTGACAATTTCCTAACACTTTATTGCCTTACAAACCACCACTTCTTTCCCTCACTTGAGCTGTAAATAAAATGCTTTAGCATTCCATCTATTTGAAACTTCACTCAGTTATTTAGTATATATGCTGGTGTCTATCACACTTGTCCCCGTGCCCAACTCCCGTCAATATTTTCCCTGTACATTAAACACGTCTATTTACCTTTTAAATATTCATTAATTGCAAATTCCCGAGGGTATCGTAATACTTGCATTAGCGCACATTTTTAACTCACATCGATGATTTTAATTCCACCGCCACATCTAATTTCTTTCATGTTCAAAATATCCCCAAATTTCCCCAGTGATCCCTTATAATGACCAACTTGCTCTTTGATCGTTACAATATCTACTTGTACAGGATGGCCCATAAGTTACTGACCATTTTAAAAACGCTATAACTATAAAATAAATAACAAGGATGAGTATGAAATGTTGGTGGTATAGATACACTTAGATACCAGATACACAAAAACTTTAAAATCCTCTCTAACATAAAAGTAACTTCATCTTTCTACCATTCTTAGTTTTATAGTTATAGAGTTTCTAAAAGGGTTAGCAACTTATGGGCCACCCTGTATAATACACAGGGTATCCCCATCTCTCTCTATCTTTCTGTGTGTCCGTTCCATTTCTTGTGGTCTATCAGAGAAAAAAAATTAATCTGAAATCAGAATCTAAGTGAATAACAACTTTGACTATTGTTCACGTACTCTATTAAATATCTGCTTACTAGATGGTTCCTGTGGAAATTCCACGGTTTGAAAGTGACAAAAATCGAGATTTTTCGATTCACAATTACGTTATACGTTTGATTACATTTCACTCATTTTAAATTATTATTAAAACTAATGTATTAAAGATTTACGATGAATTATTGCGTTTTGGATGAATAATTTCTATGAATTTATACATATCTTTCAATCTGTATCTTGTCTATCGATAACATGGCCTAGATAGTAATTAAAGAATCATGAAATACAAATTCATTTTTCAGTTTACCCGTAATACTATCAGACCCCGAATATTTTTTATGAACATATGTATACTGAACTTTTATTCTGTATCATATCTACAGATAACATGGCCGTGTGGGAGAAGGTTAACAACGGAGATAAATGGAGCCTGTTATAGTAATCTGGTGACTTTAGTGATAATACAATGCTTATAAGACATGCATATCCATTCAGATTTCAGTTAAATAATTTTTATTCAGTAATGAACAGGAAAAAAATAAGTCGAACTCACTCAGATAGAGAGAAAGAGATACACTGCGTATTATATAAGTTGACTAGTAGACCCACACATGAAAATTAATGCGTTTATTATTGAACTAGATAGTTCCCGTAAAAATTCAGTGATTTAGATTTGACTGATTTGAACTATGATATAGACGAATGTATTAATTTACGGCGAATTATTATGTTTTGACTGAATATTTTTCATGAATATATACAAAACTTTCATTTTGTATCTCTTCTTACGATAACATGGCCTATATAGTACCCGTGGAAATTCCGCAGTTAAAAAAGATAAAATTAAGGGTTCATGAAAAAACATTTATCAGCTTTACCCCTGGTACTATAAGAACTGATAATCGGGCTGGTGCTATTAAGATGGTTAGAATTGAAATAGATAGCACCAGCCCGATAGATGGTTAGATGGTTAGAATTGAAATTATTGACGAATTTTAATGCAGAGAGAAAGTTATTTTCAATCTATTACGTTCTTTAGTACACAAAATGGTAGAGTTATGTAGTAGGTATAGCATTATTTTTCAAAATCCAGTAGCCAATATTCATGATTCTTTTAATATATGGTGTTTATATATGACCATTGCTCATATTAGTAGTTTCATTATATCAAAATATAATTATTATTTCAATTGAAAACACTTGTACACGAAAAACTATTCCAAATCTAGATGAATGCTCTACACATTCATAAAAAATAATGAAATTAATTAAATAACTACATATTCATGACATTTTTACAAGTAAAGTAAAACTAAACTCTTGATATAAAGCTTATTCATCATTTGAATGTCAAATTAGAGGTGAATCCAAATTGTGACCTGAGGTTAGATAGTTGAATATTTGTAGTAAAATCCGTAGAGTGTTATGTTCTGTCAGCTCGAGATACTTAAATGTTTGATGCAAAGTCCGGAGACTTTCTCGATTTTTGTTCAGTGAACTATACAGAAACAGGTAGTAACGGTGTTAATAATAGCGTGCAATAAATATGAACTATTTGTTAGTACGCGTGGAAATTTCACAGTTTAAAAGTGATAAAATTAGGTAATTTTTGGTCTATAATTGTGTTATAAGTTGGATTAAATTTGACTACCTTGAAATTATGATATATTCAAAGGCATTAAAGATTTACGATGAATTACTGTTTTTAGATGAATATTTTTCATGAATTCTATAGAACTTTCATTCTATATCTTATCTATCGATAACATAGCCTAGATAGTAACCGTGAAAATTCCACGATGTAAAAAAGATAAAATTAAAAATCTATAAAATAAAATACATTTTTCAATTTTACCCATGGCACAACCAGAACCTGCTTACTTGTTTGGGCTGTTTCTCTGTCATGCTCTTAAAGATTTAGATAGGAGGAAATTCAGTAGGGTATTCATGTATTGCAAGTATTGTATTGTGAATACCAAAGGTACAAAGGTATTGTAAAGGTACAAAGGTGAATACAAAGGAATACCTTCAATGTGAAAACTCCTTTACAAAGCCTGCGTCCACTGGCGAATCAAAAGATAAAAATCAATGAACAACACATGAATTTTCACGTGCGAGTCTACTAGTAGTATGATAAAATACAAAATAAATATATATGATAAGATGAGTGGTTCATTTTAGGGTTTGCTACCCAAGCTACCACGACAGACGTCAATGACGCACAGGTACCTCAGTCACGCTTCAGTACTTCAGTCGAGCACAGGTTTTTCTGGTAATCTGATGTTGTTCGTATCCACAATACATTGCTTAGAACATAGGGTGACTCAAAAGTTAGCCTGTATCATAAATAAATATAGAAAACTTCCAGTATCCTTTTTTCAATAGCAATTTACTAAAGCTTTGTATCTATTATAGATAAAAAATAAAAATGTTCTAGAGGGCAAATGGATTTTTGGGCCACCCTATATATACACTGCACAAAAAATGTGATGTAAAAAATTTGTACGTATGATCCGCAAATACCTGCATGATCAATTATAATAAGCAACATAAAAATTTATCTGTATAAACCTCATTAGTTTTCAGCACAGTAATGTTGCAGTAATTTACCTGAAGCATCCACAATACTTTTAGCCTAAGATAGGCACTTCATATCTCTTCTTTAGTTATAAAGTGTCCCAAAAAATGCACGCATTTTTAAAAGGCTGTAGTTTTAATACTGCTAGTGCTAGGAGGCTGGGACAGGTTTCATTCGAAAGAGCAAAATCTAAAGTTTTACTTTATAACCAGAATACATTGTTATCCATTTTATATACACCTTATGTACACCAGTAGTTTTCAAACAACAGCCTTTTAAAAATGTATACATTTTTTGGGACACCCTGTAGCTTGTTCTAAACTAATTTTCCCGATCTGATTCAGCAGTGAGGGAAACAGGAAATATATTTATAAATAAATAAATAAACATTCAATGGTCATAAAGGGTAGAATAGAAGAATAGAATAAGGAATAGGAACGAGCCGTTCGGTTCATTCTTGGGTTGTTACTCAAGTCCCATGCCGTCCAAAGTACAGGCATTAATCACGCACATGCACCTCAATCATACAAACCATTTCTGTGACACGCATTTGATTTCTGCACAGGTAGTTCAGTCACGCACATATACTGTAATCATACTGAAAGGAGAGGCTCGTATCGTATTCTTAAAAGCTGGGGGTTCGTGGAGACCTCTGGCATCTCAGGGCTTCTTTAGGGTTATGAAAAGGGCAAAGTTATGAACCCTTCACACAAGAGGGCTACGGTGGAGGTCTCCAGCCATCACACGTCTGACCAAGGGCCCCCCTGCACTCTTCGGGACAGCTTTAACCATACATAGGTTGACTTAAAACGTCTACATTAAATCAGAAAATTTGGAGAAGTCTAAAGCCCCCAAGAAAACATAGACCAAATTTGGCGTGTCAGAATATGACTCGTATACATGTTTTCACTAATAGACCCACAAGTGAAAATTCACGTGATTTTTACTGATTTTTTTTCGTTTGATTTGCCAGTGGACGCAGGCTTTACGAAGGAGTTTCTGTCTTGAAGGATGTGTCTTTGGTATCCACAATACAATGCTTACAATACATGTATACTCCTCTGAATTTTCTCCTAAAAAAAACCTTAAGAGCGTTACAGAGATACGGACCAAGCCAACGAGCAACAAACTGTTTATTGTTATATAAGAAAATTATAAACACTCTAGTAAAACTACACAGAGTGACATGGTTTTGTCCATTCAGGCGTGCGTAAAACACACAACAGACCACCACCATTAGCTTGATCTCGCATCCAGGATACACAACAAACACACTAGCTACATGGGATGTATTACTGGTAGAGCAGTTTATGCTTATTTTTCCTCCTATTTACGATATTGAATGTTAAATACTATCCAGGCCATGTTATCACTAGATAAGATATATGTAGAATGACAGTTCTGTATACATTCAGAAACAATATTTATTTAAAACAAAATAATTCGTCGTAAATCTTTAATACATACATATTTTTATATTAATTACAAATTAATAAAATCTAATCAACCTTATCACGCAATTATGATAAAAAGTTCTTGATTTAATCACTTTTAAAACGTAGAATTTCGTTGGAAACTATTGAGTAGTCCATATACAACAAACCCTTCGCTCTCCATCGGCACAGCCATTCTTTTAACCAGGCTTATCATAAGTATTTAAAAATTTTACCTCCTCCCTTTTTGCAGGAAGATTGATACTAATGCAAATTAAGTGAAGGACCATGCGGTAATTCCTCTATCGTATGCACTCCTCTGCATATTACTTCGCTATCACTTTCATTCCCAGCTCCACCGTCAACACCAAAATTTAGCCACTAACCTTAACAATTCCTGTTATGAAACATTTACTCCCATTGCTATATTAGTAAACAAATAGCTCATCTGAGGGCATTGGGTTACTTTTACTACATTTAGTGTAGTCAACTGCTGCTGCTGATGCGAAACAAAGTTCACCCTTTCAGAGAAAAGAAAATACGAAGAGAGAAATGACAATAAACCAGCGAAGACATGCCTGCAAGAAGGCGAGTAGGCAAGACATTGAAGGAAATAGAAGAAAAAAAGTGTACCTGCTTTGAAAAAATAATTTTTCCTTAAACTAGCATAAAAAGCTGTGCTAACACAGGTGTGTGACCGAGGAAAAACTGAAAGGAAGTAAAATTATCAGGTATTCTAGCACTTGACATGTATCTCCAACTTTCGAAAAAGTCCTCACAAACTCTACCTACCTTACGACGATGAGCACAAAGTCCACCGACCACACTGGAGAATTTCCTTCAACACAGACCTCACGAAGTCTTGATGGTGCATCGAGTTGAGCTCCCACGACCCCTCAGGCAGCGTTGAGTCAATGGCATTTCTCTGAAACCGATTTTAATTTAATTTTTTTGGCGTGTGAATTACACATAACCATAATTCACACAATAAAGTTGGCTAATATTTCGTAAAAGACTACAAAGAGACTACAGGAAACTTTAAAAAACACCTGTCCTGAGCAGATGCCTGTTGAACACGGAGCTGACAGATGTGGTTATCCTGATTTTTAACTTCTAAGAATAAGATAGAGGTCACACGCGTGTATTTATTAAGTGAATAAAGATTCTGAGAGTGTGAAAAAACTGCCCTTTTTCACAACCGACAGAACAAGATTCTTAATTCACTTGTGAAATCTATCTGAATTTGGGGTCCAATGAAAATACGAAACCATATAAGTAAGGGAAAGGGTATCTACAGGGTACAGCAACATAAGTTCATATTTTTGAAAGGAACTTTCTTTGAAAAAAATTATAAGCATCATATAGGGTGAAAAGAGCACTTGTCATACAGGATATAAGGGATACACGTGGTATAGGGAACAAGGAATATACGTTGTATAGGGTACAAGGAATTCACGTCATATAGGGTACAAGGGGTGCACGTCATAACGAGTAAAGAGACACTGGGTCGTACACATGAAGGTGAACACATACCAAAAAATGGCACTCAAATGCTTCAAAAAGTGAAGGAAAAACACGGTCTCACCCTGCATGCAAATCATACCAACTCCCCGAGAACGTCCTCGCCAGCACACCAAGTGGTAAATGTTTGCAAGATTTGCGAGTGGAAGCAAAAATTTCAGGTAATAACTGACCAAAATTCAACTAAACAGGATCAACATATTAACTCGACTCAACTTTATATTAGGTTGTTACAAAAATAATGGCCGATTTCAGAAGCATGCATTTAATCCTCGGTAAATGAACAATAGAGATGTTAAACTTAGTCTAAATATGAACCTTGAGCAGCTATGCATCTCTGACATCGGACTACGAGATTATTTATCCCTTGTTGATAAAAAGTTAATGGCTGTGATGCAACAAAATCTTTGAAGGTCGTTTCCACCTCTTGTTTAGACCTAAAAGTTTACCATCCAAAAATGTGCTTAAGTGCTTGAATAAATGATAATTAGTAGGTGAAAGATCTGGAGAATATGGAGGATGTGGTAAAGTCTCGTATCCCAGTTCTGTGAGTTTCTGGACGGTCATTCTTGCAACATGTGGTCGCGCGTTATCGTAGAGCAGAATTGGACCACGTCGATTCACTAATGCCGGTCTCTTTTCGCTCAATCGAGCATGCATAATAGTGAGATCATTGCAGTATCTCTCTGCATTAATGGTCTCATTGACTCCCAAAAAACTGTAGTGAATAACACCTATGTAGACAACCAGACAGTCACCATAATCTTTTTCTGGTGCAACATTGGCTTTGGGAAGTGTTTGGGGGGCTCATCACGATCGAGCCATTGACCTGATCGTTTACGGTTATCATAAAGGACCCACTTTTCGTCACAAGTGACAATTCGGTCAAGAAAGGGATCGTTGGTGTTGCGCAGAGAGAGCATCAAGCACACTTCAAAACGCCTAAGCTTTTGATTCTCATTGAGCTCATAAGGAACCCATTTATCGAGCTTTTTCACCTTTCCAATAATTTTCAAATGGCGCGAGACTGTTGCAATGCTGACACCAAGTGTCAGACATTTCTCCAGCACTTTGACCGCATGCAATTGCTTGTTCTCGAGACTACCCAAACGTCCTCTACCCTCTTCATC
This sequence comes from Trinorchestia longiramus, assembly GCA_006783055.1. NCBI lineage: Eukaryota > Metazoa > Arthropoda > Malacostraca > Amphipoda > Talitridae > Trinorchestia > Trinorchestia longiramus. The sequence continues at coordinate 16,983 of VCRD01006614.1, forward strand.
TTTAAGGCTCTCATCACCACTCCGGAATTTCCCGAACCACCTTCGTACTGTCCGATGGCATCCCTTGCATCCCTTGTGGAGAAGTTCGTGCAACATAAGTAGGCGAAGGTCATGTTTTGTCATGTTCATCATGGAGGGATTCTATCCTTCAAAATTATGTTCTGTCTGAAAAGAAGTTACAAAATATTAATGAGCACACATTAATTGTTATTCATGCCAAGGTTCATCGAAAATAAACTAAAAAAGTTGTGTTAAAATTACTTTTCAAAACCCAGATCTTTGAGCGGCCATTATTTTTGTAACAACCTAATATTTTCCTGAGTCCGCTTTTGTGTTCTATTCTCATAAATAATGACTTTCAATGCTTTTAAATACAACAATCTCTATATACTATAATTCAACTGAGATTACCTGAAACCTAAGGAAACGCTGAAGACTTTCTTACTAGTTTTCAATTATAACGCCACCTAAATAATGACAAATTCAGCATAGTTTAACGCAGTGCTCCAGTTTTAGCTCCAGAGATACAATAAGAGCTCACCTCAAAATAAATTCCGACATAAAGTTGTAGTATAATAGAACAAGCATTGAACAACTACATTTAGCCGAATAGTTTGATCAACAGATTTGATCATAAAATAATTAAATTGAACGTGTGTTAAAGTAAACTGAATTTTACAACTTTTTGATTGTGATGAATATGCTTGCCCATAAAAACTAGATTATTAACCATTCATTACGTAAAACTATTTCGTTTTGGTAATCTTAGCTAGTCTCCGTAAACACGAGGTCTGTCTAAAGTATATCCAACCGTTGATTAGGACAAAGATACAGGGTGTCCATAAAGTCGCTTATAAAAGTCTCTCATAAAGCTTCAACAGCACCTCTTTCACAAACAGGATCCCTGAAACACACAAATGCAAAAAACGATTTAAAACTTCAACTAAACTTTAACTAAAACAAATTGAATAAAATATCGTATCAATTGCATTTGTAACAAATTTTTGAAATGGTAAAGAGATTTTATTCATACCCTGTATTACATGAAGGGAATGCGACACAAATCCTTTTCAGAGTTGGTTCCTTGCGTCTCCACACACTTATCCCACCGTTCCTTTCACTACCGTCAACACTTTTGGAATGCTTCTTTTGGAATGGTGTTCAACTTCGCCGTCGTGTTCTGCATTATCTCCTCTACTCTCAAAACGGTGTTGTGTCAATGACCTTTTCATCCTTTCAGAACTCAATTCCATTCAATATCTCAGGTTCAGGGTTGGTAGCGTTCAACAGGTCCTGTGCAACCGCGAGACGGAGATCTTTGTGTCGCCGACAGAAGTTTGTTCTCAAATTTCGCCGGCACTCTGTGCGCGTTCAATTCATCACGTAAAATCGCATGTGCAGGGAATTATTACTGATTCTAATTTCTTTGAAAATGTCTCATACGGTCAAACGACAATCTTCCATCATCAGATTTCTTCTCAAAAACTGTTCCATTCAAAGCGGTTTGTGGCCTTCCAGAACGATGGTCACTCTCGACTGAGGTGCGGCCACTTTTGAATCAGTTGAACCACTAAACTTTGGCTACTCCCTAGCATTGTCTCTAAAAGCAACTGCTAGGTTTTACAGTTTGTTTTACTTTGAAATACCGAAGCTTTTGACAAAATCTGATGCAGTAACTTTGCTCAACTCGTTCAGTCATTTTGGGAAAAATCAAAATCTAACAAACAGTAACAGTACACTGTACATACTATGCTTATAACAGCACTTCATTCTGTGGTCAGAAGCAAGGATTGGCACACTAAAACGTGGAAAAAAATTCAAACATGCACATTAAACTGTCTCCTTCCGCTGTGCACCGTGGCACTGCCTTAGTGTCATACTGTGCGCGGGAAAATTCAAGGTAGGATACTTTTTAGATGAACCTTTAATACTTGAACGTCGTCAAAGAGAATTCCAGAAATGCATGATTATTGTAACAAAATTTTTATGTAAAGAAAGTATCTAGATATGCATTTATGTTTATATTTTTTAAATACAAAATGAAAACAAAAACCCTGAATACTAACAATTGGCAAAAGCTAATGATATCATACGAGAAACGCTGGATGTGTAGCTTTTGAAATTTGGAATATCGTATTCCGAATTTCCAAATTTCTATCTAAAAGTGCAGTCTGAGTTTAACATCGAATTAAAAAACAAGCAAAAAATCGCTCACATGTACTAGTGTGTGTATTTTGCCTGGTAAATGAATACTTGAAGTAGTTCCATTCTTAGTCAGAGCTAAACTCTTCGCATATTAACTGGAAATCGATGGCTTAAATGAGTATGAATATTCTGAGAGTATAAAAAATATTGTATAATTGACAGACCAGCAACGGACAGACCGGCAACAGACAGACCGGCAACAGACAGACCAGCAACG